>OY855909.1:35658114-35715614 GCA_963693305.1 Meandrina meandrites
GATGTAGACTTCCGGTTCCCGCCCCCGGTTTTTACTCACTCCCACTCACTTGATTTTTTTTTCATAACACACAATTCCCTTTTTTTTCGGTTCCTGCCACCTTGGGAATCACACTTGCGTCCCCCTCTCTCCCGCCAACCGTATACTTCCCACCCCCCTTTTCACCCCGGGATACGGGTCCTCGCCCCCATGTTTCTCTCACCAATCAACTATGTGAGAACCTCTTGTCCAACAATAGTTGATAAAAATTCGAGAAAAAAACGAATTTTAAAATTATCTTACATCCGTATTATATATAGGCATGTGCCTTGGGGTCATTGCATTTTTATAAAAGCTACCAATTTTTTTATAGTTTGTGGTTTTGTTTATTTTTCACTGTGCATAACGAAAAGGCCAGAGGTCAGTGTTCAACAAAAACTGAAAGGAAGGCACGCAAATTGAACCAAAAATAGCTCACAAACACGCCCTGGATTTGTAGTATAATAAGCACAAAACAAAATATTTATTATCAACTTCCTCTATCTTACACTCCTTTGTTCTATTAAAAGCGTGTTCTGTCACTAATAATGCCACGGAACGTATAAAAAGACGTGAAACAGCTAGTAGCTTCGTCAAACATATCAGGATCTGAAAACTTCACTCTGCAGCGAAACAACTACATTCAGTTCGACCTCGTACAAACTAAGCTAGGGCGATAAAGAGCTGCAAAGAGAGATTTAATAGCTGTCAGATTTAACCGACAAGTTTGTTTTTACAAGATGGTTGGCTTTTTTCAGAAAGTCTGCCTTGTTTTTACAATTGTTTGTTTTGCAACGGATTTTGAATTCGTCGTGGGAAAGCCCGTGAACAACGCCAAGTTGAACACATTGCTTGAGGTAGGTAACTTAAATTCAATTGTGTTCATTCAATTGTGTTCGGCCACGGGCACGGTAATTTATTATCAATGCTTTGTTCCTGTCAGACGTTTATATTAGTAAGCATTTATTGTAAAATAGCTGCTGTTGAAACAACAAGCATGCTTAAAACTTTGCCACGAATGAGTTTTAGATTTCGGAATACTTTTTCAAAATGGAATCCGGTCGTCGGTTTATTTTTCAATCGACGACTTCTGACTTTTCATGCTGCGTGTAACAATCAAGCTTTTCGTAGCATTTATTATTCATTTTGAAATAGCTGCTTTGGAAACAACGACCTCTAACGTTGTCACGAAAAAGTTTTTGATTTTGAAAATTTCACCGCTCTTTTCATGCAGTGATAGTTTTCCAAAATGAAATCATTCAGGTGATCATTCGTCGGTTTATTTTTCAGTCGATGACTTCTGACTTTTCGCTAATCTGTTAAACAACCATAAAATTCACGAGAAAAAAAAGTTAACATGCACTATCAAATAATATGCATTGCTGACTTCAACACGTAGATAAATCAGAAGGCTGCCTCACATTGAGCCTCCCAACGTGTAGTTCAATTACTTTATCTTGACACGAACATTTTTGTTTGCTCTTCATAGAAATATCTGAGACGTTATGGTTACTTACAACCAGTAACGAAGGCTAGTCTCCCTCATTGGAGAGCTTCTTGGGATCAAGATCTGACTCCCTCAGTGGAAAGCGACCAAGAAATTGAAAACGCCATTCGGAGGCTGCAGCGTGTCGCCAATCTTCCCATAACAGGAAAAATAACAGACGAGGAAGTTGTTAGGATAATAACTCAAAAACGATGTGGGATGAAAGATTACCACGCGAGAAAACGAACTAAGAGATTTACACTGGAAGGCACGTCTTGGAATTCAAAGGTGTTGTTACTTAACATATAAACATAAAAGCTATATTGAGTTCGCCCCCTCCCCCGTCTCCCCCCCCCCCCCCCTCCCCCTATCTCTCGCTCTTTTATGCCCCCTTATCTAAGAAGCCCCGCCCAGAAGTTCAGTTTGTTTTAATAAGCACCTCCTTTTTTACAACTGTTCTAGTAACCCCCCTCCCTTCACAAGATGATAAATCATGACAATTTATGAACAAGGAAACAAAGTAATTTTACGCTTTTTAATTTATTCGTCCACCACGTTTACTTCTTAGACTTCCTATTGTTGCTCTTTTGTGAAAATGTTTTATCAATCACCACTAAAGCATTAAAAGTTCCGCTTATTTCTTTTATCTATATGTAGTCCTTACTGATACACGATTTGAACTAAGCCCCTATTTTTGTAACTTGTCCTCATCACAGATCATGAACGCTGCTAAAAGATTGTATTGCGGTCCGGTTGCAATTGCATGTTTTATCACAGATACTGATGAACTGTTTTTCTTAGTTCCTTATGTCTTCCGCTGAAGCCAACAATAGTCAATGCAGATAGAAAAAATACAAGACTTGGTTCATAGACTTTGAGACTAAGCTGTGCCTCTGTCACTCATGTCTGGTCTCATTACGTTGCAGGACTTGACTTACAAAATTCAAAGCTTTTCATCAGACTTGAGCAGAGAAGATATCGAGAACACGATAGAGAAAGCACTGCAGATGTGGTCTAATGTAAGTCAGTTGAGCTTCACTCGTGTCACAGCCCCGGATGTTAACGCTGACATTATCATCAATTTCGTCACTGGTTTCCATGGTGACGGCCACCCAACAGACGGACCAGGAAAGGAGTTAGCGCACGCGTTCTTTCCACTTAATAACACGGTCCTCGCTGGTGATGTGCACTTCGACGATGAAGACACCTTTGCTGTTAATGGCGGGAATGGAGTGGACTTGCTGTGGCTGGCCGTGCATGAACTGGGACACAGTCTTGGTCTTGACCATGCGTATCGGTCTGATTCCGTTATGTTCCCGTATTATGTGAGATACCAACCATATTTACAGCTACACAGTGATGATATAAATGGTATACAACGTCTGTATGGTAAGTTTGGATCAAATACAGCTATGATGTTGATTGATGTACAGATCGACTGACGCCGGGATTGGCAGCACACGAGCGCACATATTATACGAGTTCTTCGGTTACTACAAAAAAAGTGGCTTAGCTGGAACTTACTATTGTACATAGTAGTTAAAAATTATTCACCGAAGTGGAGGTGGATAGTGGTGGTTTTTATATAGCTGGAAGTTTTTATCTGGCTGGAATTTTTTCTACTTCCAAGTCACACAATAAAACTGTTCCCCGCCTAAATACTCTGAGCGGTTAACATCGCAAAATCTTTGATATTGAGATTCTCGGGAAACAAAATTAAAGGGACACTGTCACGGCCATTTTTTGACTTTTTTAGTAAAACGGCACCAAAATTACGACTAAGTACTTTCAACCATGCAGGAATCGCTCCTAGAACGTAAAGAAAAGGATATCTAGAAGAGGGTGGCCGTAAATAGTTTTCATCAATTTTTCCAAACCACAGGGACAGAACTTGAAAAAGTGAGGCTGACTTTTTAAGTTGAGATCAAAAACTTCCGATGGTATCACAGTGATATCACTCTATATTTAGCTTCAGTACACTGGTTTAGTAATTTTCATAAAACCTGACCACTGTTAATAGGTTTCTGATGGTGTAAACATATTTTTGGGCTGTTGAATTTTTGAAGTTATGCTCGTGACAGTGTCCCTTTAACTGTTCCTCTCGGGACCAGTCATTAAGTGTTAAATATTTACCAAGCGGCGAGGTAAATGTCCACCATTTCCACCGAAACTGAGATGAACAGTTGTTTTAGTATATGCCAAACAAGCTGAATAACTAGCGGACCAAAACTTTACTTTCAGTAACCGAAGCGAAACGGGAAATCATTTTGTTTCAAGTAGACTGCTCGGGGGTGAATAGTTATTTTATTTTACATAAAGCGATCAACAATTGTACAGACTTTTGGTGGATCTAGGGGAAGGGTTGGGTAGCCATTCAATCGCCCCTCCCCCCCCCCCCCCCCCAACCAATCCTTGGATCCTCTCCTGACAATAAAGTCAGTCTATGTTAATCGCCTTCAATTCCTTCTTCTGTTTCTGGCTCTGTTAGGTGCTGCGAATCCCACCACCATGACTCCACTGTCGCCTCCGATTCTTCCTGATTCCGTACCACACATCTGCTCTGTGCAGAGGATAGATGCTGCAGTAAGGATCAAGAATCGAAACACTTTTGTCTTCAGTGGTGCCTACTTCTGGAATCTTCAAAGATCAGGCGCGACTAAAGCTATGAGGATTAGAGAAGGCTGGGTGGGGCTGGAGGATAACATTGATGTAGCGCTTACGCGTCGCAAAAATGGAGAGACGTACTTCTTCAAAGGATCAAAGTATGTAAAATGAAATATTTTTGCATAATTATAGATTATAAGGATCAATGGTTTACTGTATTTTTGTGAGATATCTTTTTGGCGTGAGCTGGAACAATGGTTTGTGACCGTTATCCGTGATAACATTAAATATCATGCAAAAATTGAAATCGTAAAATGACTTTTTCATACTGGCACATCGACAGTGAAACATGTGCACGTGTTCTTTGGATCTCTTACCAATGCAGGTGGAGCTGTATAGAGCAAATTGTTGAGAATAGGAAAGACTAAAATTAAAACTTGCCTCGGAAAGATCTCTGTAATCCCCAGTTCAGAGTAAGGAGGAAAATAATGATTTGGAATATTTGCACAGTGCGTGGCCTTCACCCCTTTGAGAGGAAACTGCCTGTGTTTGGTACTGAGGGAAACTTTGCCGGTTGGGCTAAATTTCACACTAAACTGAAATTTAACAGTTTTCCATCCAAGAGCATTCATGAATCGTCTTGATCAGCTGTAGAAATCGGATCTTCTCACCAGCCCACACAGAATTTTCCTATCCTAGCTGTTCAGAAACTTCAGTTTCTAACAACATTTTTTTCAGCTACTGGATTTTCAGTGACACCACCGCAGTGGAAGGCCCGACTAACATAGCTCAGCTCAACCTACCGAGTGAACTCAAAAACATGGATGCAGCCTTGGAACTTCCAAGGGAGGACCGCGCCTATTTCTTTAAAGGCGACAAATACTGGCGATACAGCTGGTCCACTGCTTCTATCGACCAGGGATATCCACAGATAATAAGTTCTTTCTGGAAGGGAGTCCCTAATGACGTCCATGCTGCCTTTCAGTGGAAAAGAGGACGAATCGTGATTCTAAAGGGCGGTGAATACTTCTATCTGAAACACAAAGGCAAAATTGGAGTAAAGAGAGGTTTCCCAAAAGCGTTTTTTAGCCATTGGTTAGGCTGCTCTGTAATGAATCTCCGAGAACACTGAACAACTGCAAGAATGCATCACATCTATAGCGAGTTCACGCTTGCGTTTACTAATACTAGTGCTGGTCGGAAGCTTTTACAGTTATCTCCACGCTCTGATATAGTTTTGTGATATTTATTACTGCATATGTTGTTATTTTAATAAAAGAAAAACCTTGTCGTGCAAAGGAAACGTTAATTTTCGTGTTATATTTTATTAGACAGCCCCATTTTTCAGACGTATTTCACTTCTTTTTCACATTGCTTCTCTTCACCCAGGAGTATAAGTGGGTGCAGGTGTTTCAATTTGGGAAAGGCTGACAAAAATGTGAGACAATACTTCTAGTCGGATGCTACGTAGAGAAACTGGAACCCCGCCACAGCCCTCAAAGTAACTTAAAATTGTATGTTAAAGCAATGTGAAGAAAACTAACTAGCCATCCAATC
Organism: Meandrina meandrites; assembly: GCA_963693305.1. Classification (NCBI taxonomy): domain Eukaryota; kingdom Metazoa; phylum Cnidaria; class Anthozoa; order Scleractinia; family Meandrinidae; genus Meandrina; species Meandrina meandrites. The sequence continues at coordinate 35,663,780 of OY855909.1, forward strand.
AGAGACCGCTTTAGATCAATAAACGATTGGGGCCGGTATAGAATACAGAGTTCAGCAAACAACTTAACTGCTACGAGACTACAATACCAGTTAAAAGTGTTGCACACTCGGCATGACGCTACTGAAAATGACATGTATTGACCCCCACCCTCAAATCAACGTTGATTTTTCAACAATTCTCACCCCGGTACAGCCGAAATCATCCCAAAATCTTCAAGTATTGTTTTTCTGGGGGAAAGGGGATGCATTTTGCTTAAAATCACGAAATGAAAACATATTGTAAAATGACTGAAGGACTAAAACAATGACTACTGAGTTTAGGAAGGTTTCGGCAAGTACCCAACGAGTTCTGACCACCATATTAAATCACGTTAACTTAACAATACTTCCAGGATTTTAAACATTCCTCTCTTGTTTTATTGTATATTTTTTAATGTACAATTAATGTACAACGTGTCTGTCTCATAGGGGCACAGTTCTTTTGCTCGATGCAGAGCTACAAAACGCAAGAGTATATTCATGCACTGATATCGTATCGACTGTGTTTAAGGGTATGCAAAACGAGCGTATACCTATATTAATTTTCTAGGTTTTGTGAGGATCAAGTTCACTCTTTCTCCCAAACGACTTTTCGGTGACTTTTGTCCACCTTCGTTAGAGAAAACTAAGACAAATAAGAGAACAGTGGCAAGGAACCATTCCATAAAATGGATTAATAAGTTTCTCATATTTACTATTTTTTTTCAAATATAAGTAGCTCTAGTGTTTTTCAAAAGTCTTCTTCTTTAAGCTATTATCTATATCACTGTATTTACAATTCTTGGTCCATTTCTAAATACCTATCGCAATGCAGTCACACGAGCATGCTCAAACGAGTTAGAAAATAGACTAATTCTATCGAGGTACCTCCCCCCCCCCCCCCCTCTATTGTTTTTAGTATAATAGTGTTAATATAGCAAATTGATAAAATTTGATCAGATATATATCTACATGCTATATACAAATTGTGATTTTAAAAAGAAATAATTTGTTTTTAATTTAACGTTTCTTCTCTACTGAAAATTTCCTACGAGTTCATCTTTAGTGGATCCAAATACCACAGTGTTTCTTTTCAAGAAACATTGGAATCATTCTTTTGATAGGATGCATATTTTTTGTTCTCAGAAGAGCAGTTTCAAGATGTCTGGTCAGCTCTTCTTTGACTTTGTTACTGTGGCCTAAACAAGGCTGACTTAAATATAAAATCTTAGACATGTCAACAAACTTCCAAATAACACAAGAATACTCGGAAGAGCAGTTAAAGAAGACGATTTCCCAGGGGAAATCTTTCCCTTCGTTAGTCCCTCTGCGCTGCACCCCATCCAATAGGTAGAAATATCCTTGGGGTAACCAGGCGCAACACGCGGTCTCCCCCGACGCCTCAATGCGTAATACTGACGCCCTTTCAAGAAATACGTTTTGCCGTTTTTCCATTGCAAGGCGGCGTTCAAGCCATCAGGTACATCCAGCCAAGCTTTGCTGATTTTCTTGGGATATCCTGAATCAACTCTTTTTGAATACCAACTCCCGTAACGCCAATAATTGTCTCCCTTGAAGAAATACGTACGCCCATTCCCAGGCCACTCAACGGCCGCGTCCATGCCGATGAGCTCGTCGGGAAGGTTCAAATCGCTAATATGGGTAGGTCCTTTAAGTTTGCGCGTGTTTCTGAAGATCCAGTAACTGTGAAGAGTACATAATTGTTGTTATAAAATGAAATTCTTCTTATTTTACGTTTTACCATTGTGATTCTTATAGCCCCCCTACTTGAACTTGCTTTTTTGCAATTCTTTGAATTGAAGGGGTGCTGAACGTCCGTTGGTGTAATCTGTACAGTTTGCAGTGCTTTTCTCAGTCAGGCATTATGTACGTGTAGTTGTATAGGTAAAGACGAATCTGCACAGCGTTAGTCTCGATTGTACAGTAAAATATTCACACATACCAGCACAAAAGTGCTAAAAAATAAAATGAAACATACAGAGAGTTGTAAATAATAAATGTTCTCACTGGTATTTAAATATTTTACCTCAGTTTGAGAGTGACATTGTATGTTTAGTCTTTTTATTTTGCGGTCGTGGACTTTTTCACACTCGAATGGTCTTGTTGTATAATCCACGTTTCTCAACGATTTGCGTATTAAGTGAATGTTCAATCAAACTGACTGACTGTTCATAAACTTACTTGCTTCCCTTGAAAAAGTACGTCATTCCATCAGATCCTCTAGTTACTGCAGCGTTAATGTCATCTTCTAATCCCGCCCAATGATTCTTAATTTTCATCACTTTACCAGCTCCTTCTTCGCTGATCTCCGTGAAGTAGGCGCCACTAAAGGCATACGTTTTCTTGTCCTTTGTCATCACCATGGCGTCCACCTTCTTCAGCTGACAGATATCTGGTGTCCCAGGGGCATCTGTGGGTCTGGTGTGTGGGGTAGGTGTAGCTAGCTCAATCAGCGGTTTACCTGTGCAAAGGAAAATTAAAAATTATATGTCAACAATTATGCATATAATAGTACATGCATGAACAAGTGTTTCTAAATGAGGAGCTTGGTTTGCTTTTGTTGTATTCAAACTGTACAAGGTAGTCAGATTTGGACAAGTTTAAAACGGAATTTGAAGCTAAAAACCCCATATCGTGCTTTCATAAATGAGGCCATCATTTACGTACCCCCCCTCCTACTTGGTGTTTCATATTGTAAAATGATTGATTGATTGATTGATTGATTGATTGATTGATTGATTGATTGATTGATTGATTGATTGATTGATTGATTGATTTTACACATCTCCAACAAAGATAGCACATTTTCAATTCCAACTTGCAATCCGTCACAATTTTCCCCAATCATGACTATCCTTCTTTGTCGTTTTTCTAGCTTAGCAAACTGTCGTTTGGGGTGATTTTCTTTGATCAAGTGACTTAACATACCGTAACATAACTCTTTGTTGTATTTTTATAATTGAAGACTGTGTTTATAAAATCTTACCATAAAGTTGTTGAATGCCTTCTACGTCATCCCGATCAAGTTTTAGACCCGGGATATATCCCAGATAAAATGGGAACATGACGGAGTCTGGGTGCCAGGAATGGTCTAGTCCCAGGCTATGGCCGAGCTCGTGCAGAGAAAGCCAGTTGAGATCTACCTTTACGGAGCTGCCATCTACGTCAAAATCTTCATCGTTGTCAAAGTGCAAATCTCCAGCAATACCTGCGAGAAGGTAATAAATTATGATTGTTATAACATTTACGATATGTGGTCACGCAATATCAACGAATAGTCACGCATTACCTATGTATGGTCACGCAAACAGCGTACATTGCATTGATGGTTACGTAACTGTAAAATGCATGGCACTCAGTAAGGATGACTCAAAGCTTCAACATGCTAAGCCTCCCAGAAGCAAACTAAGTTTGTATCTCCTGTTGCTTTGACTAATACTTCTACAATATACTTTTTCAGAGACAATTAACATAAGCAACTAACCCCACATTTTACTTCGCATAACGAACCATACCTTTGTTATCAAGCGGAAAGAATGCATGCGCCAACTCTTTTCCAGGCCCGTCAGCTGGCCTGCCATCTCCATGGTAACCAGATACAAATTTAATCATAATGTCAGCTTCTGTGTTAGGATCAGTCACGCGCTTAAATTTGATTTGACTCACGGCTGACCACTTGTCGAGAGATTTCTTGATTGTGTCGTCCACTTGTTTCTTGGTGAGTGTCGGTGTGTAGTTCTCGATTCTGTATGTCAGATCCTGTTGATCAAAGAAAGTGTAAGTTGGTAAACATGACAAAGGAATTAAGCCGGGTGGCTTACAACCAGTCCCGTTTCCCTAGAGAAAATGAATCGACCAGGACCGTTCCTGTCCTCCCTGGTTCATAGGGACGCTATACTTTACAGGTTTTCTTTTCCTTGACATTTTGTTCGCTGTTCTAACCATGTTGATACCAATTAAAAATCATACTGGGTGGAGAGGGGCGTTGACGACAGTAAAAGGATTCTGTCCAATACTTATATTTGTATTTGCATTGTAATCAAAATATTTCGTCTGTGACGATAAAGCGATGTGTTCGCTTACCGTCTTGTTCCACACAGTTCCGTGTGTCGCATATCGGCGTTTTCTCCTGGCATTATCCGCTGGACCAAAATCCGGCACTGCACATCGCTTGCCGTCGACAAGAGCCGCTGTGTCCGGATCTTGAAGACTCCCGGACTCTTTCAAGCCCCTCACGTGCTGGAGATTTTTCACGGCATATTTGAGTTCATCACTGCTAAGCGGCATTGTTCCAACTCTGGGATCGGGCTGATGAAGGTATCCATACCTTGTCATGTAGTCCTGGTGACAAAAAGGACAACCTTAGTCGTTCCTTTTGTGAACGTACAATTTCTTCTTATTGATCTAAATGCTATTTCAACGGGGTGTTTTTTTTTGTCATATTGCCGGAAGAGCAAACTTGGTACAAAAATACATCGCTTGTAGTAACAAAACGGATATTCGACATTAAATTAACACCATAAATGCTAGACAATTAGTTCACTGATAACATTTGGAGGATGTATGTATACTAAAAAGACTACAATCTGTTTTAATAGTTTGTAAATTTAACCCATAAACTGTTACAGATCATATGTTTGCACTCCCGGGAATTTGATGCGGCGGAAAAACAAATCCTTGAAAGGGTCATATTTTAGATTAAACAGCGAAATGGCGGAAGCGACCGAGTTGAATATTAGTTATTACTACTGTAATGTTCTGTAGTAAAATGCATAAATCATGAAAGGAATTCAATAACTGCTTATCACTCTTGCGTGATATTGTGTGAGAGAGAATCGTCAATCGTTGTGTTCGTCAGTCAATATTTCCTTGTTATTTCCTGGACTTGTTTCAGACGTAAAAGTGAAACAAATTGCCAACTTCTTAGTACTACAATTTTGTCGGTATTTTTCCTTTTTTATGCCCGACCAAGGGAGTCATTGTTTTAATGTAGAAACACACTTTGCATTTGAATTGACTACCGCGAAATAACAGACATAGTTCCCGTCTGGGTCGCTTTGCCGAATAATTGTCAAAACATCTGCTTTTTATCTGTTGCATCACGAACATGGCAATGTCTCTAATATTGTGATTTTCAAAGGAGAGTGACATGATAGTTAGGAAATTATTCTACAATTCTACAATCGTACGCCGATTATTGCGTAACAATGAAGTTAATAAGTTATTCGCGTGCCACATGCCGCCACAGTAGGTATGCTTCTAAGCTCTTTACCGAGGATAAAATTCTTAGCAGACCTTTCGCTTTCGACTTTGTTTTCATGAACATCTTGTTATTGCCCTGATAGTTAAGAGAGCTACGTGGTTATACAGCTCATCAAAATAAATAACAGCATCACCCTTTGCTTTTAAACTTACCACAAGTTCCGCTTGCTTTCTTGGACTGACGACTGCTTTACCACGAACCAACACAGCGAGGGCGCAAAGAAAAAATACTCTCAATAAATACCGAGCCATGGAATAAATAAAGTGTTTTGACGTTAAGATTGTTGTCTTTTAGACGGTACGAAGTGCAGCTTCGGTTTGACAGAGCGTCTCGTGGTGTATATATACTATATTTCAAACGACCCACACACTACAAATGTTCAAGTTCCTGTTTCATCGCCCGTAGCATTTACGTCACACAAGGTGTGTCCGTCACACTTGATGACAACGTAACTGAAACACGAGCGGAAGTGAATGTGTTTAATTGTTAATTTACGCGGTTATTCATCAACAAATCGAAACGCTGTACAAATGTGCCGCTGTTTTGGGCCAGTATCACGCAGCTTGTTCTTCACCATACTGGCACAAAGTAAAGAACGTTTTAACGATGCTGCGCGCGTGGCGTGGAGATTTCGTTGCGGCTTTTCCACGGAAACGGATCAGGGATGATGGTTTGTGGTTGATTAGCTATAAAACGATAACGGCACAAAGATAAAGGCATTACTCTGAAGTGTTTAATAATGCCATATTAGGAAATCGATTTGAAGCGGTGACGTTATTAATCTTTGCATTAATGATTAACAGTTCAGCGTAACGTGCATTGATTTCGTAATTCGACCACGCGCAGCATGGTTGATTTCATTTCACAACATCGAGTAAAACAAACACTTATAAAGACCTTGTAAATAGCGGCCCTTCTTCCAAGTTCATCCAATATCCCATTTAGTACAGTACAGTACAAGACAAAAGAATACAGTGAAGAGAGGACGTGGTATTGTTATTCAGATTTTGTGAGATTATTTTTGTCACAACTATGTATCAAAAGTCAAGATCTTCAGCGGCTTGGCTTTAGGGTTGTCTGAACTAGCGTCTAATTGAATCAAATTTTCTCATGAATCGTTCATGAACTGGCTTCCTAGTACCGTGAGTTATCACAGGACGGACGTGTTTTCAAAATGAAGATGTATATTATTTGGCAGCAAGAAAACGGAACTAACTAGGCATCAAGCATTTGACACTCCCTTCTAATTGCTTTTACTCAACTAATATTGAAACTTTTATTCTAAATTTTTAAAATTTTATTTCCAGTGGCTAAGCTCTGTGTTTGGAAGTGAAACTTACCAGATATCCGCCCTCGGAGTTAATTGGGCAGCCCATGATTGGTGTGTCCTAATATTGTGGCCCACGTCACAACATGATAAGCCAAGATGCCCTTGAACAACCCGTTTGGTAAAACGCCCCGGGCCTGTGTTAACTTCCCGCCCCCCGCCTACACTGCCAGGAGGTTGAACGTGAAAGGGGAGTCCCCCAAATCAGAGAACTTTTCAGTATTTTTTCTAGAATATGTTTGCGACTGTTTTACGCAGTTCAATACACGTGTACGGTAAATTCTGTGTAACAGGTAACTGAGAAGGCGCGGATATGACTATGGAGCCCCTGCATGTGAATTTATCACCTTTAAAACCTTCTATAAGTTGCACTACAAGCCATCCTCGGAGACCCAGGCAGCTAGTCGGAACGACGGGATTTTCGGGCGAAAGTTTCTTGTTGTAAACTTTCGCCTGAAAATCCCGTCGTTCCGATAAGCTGCCCCTGGCCCTGGGTCTCCGAGGATGACTACAAGCAAGCTGTAAATAAGAGTTTCTGCGAACCGGCCTGTTTTCATCTTGGATGCGACCGCCTTGCTTTTATGGTACTAGTATTTTTCGGTCATCTCTTTGGAGAATTTTGAGGTCTGGGAATCAGGTTAAATACTAATTGTTAATTACTGTTACTTTGTCCCAGATAAGAGCACATCTGCAGAAAAAAAGGTAATAGAGGGAAATGGTTAGGAAGCCCAGCAAACATCAAAAGAGCAAACAAGGAGGCCAAGATTTTGGTTGGAAGGTCCATGGCCGTGCACATCTTTTATTTTGCGCTCGTACCGTGGGTATTAGGTTCCTCTCTGCTGACACCCTTTTTGCATTTGTATGTCTTTTTTTTGCAAATAAAGTTGTTAGAAATGTTTAACTTTTTATTGGTTAGTTGCATGAACACACGTAACCACCTATTGTAATTTGTCAGGTTTTGTACACGGTCAATCCCCAAAATAGTGATCAAAAACCTATAACAAAGAACTTTGCCAGGCTTCATAACCATTTCCCTCTTTTAACTCCCTCTGTTAACTTGTGTGCGGACATAACAGAACAGGGAAAATATTGCTACTCTGGACTATTGACAAACAAAGTAATAAATACAAAAAAGCATCGTATTCAGGCGTCTATTCAAAGGTCATCGGAGTAAAAAAACGAAAAGAAGGAAATCCGGTAAATATGCTATCCTAAACAAACAAATTTACCAATCTCTTCCTGTCACATTTTGTGGTTGTTATAAAGACTCTGCCCTGATATACTTTTTCCAAAAATGGGTTGTCTACAGTCAAACCTCTGTTTAGTGGTCACCCTCGGGACACACTCGGGACAACTGAATGCAGTGTCCTAAAATTTAGCGTCTTACTAGACTGTTCACAGCTTCTATCTCTTTTGCAATCTGAACGTAAGATAACGCGAGTTTCCAGCTGGAGTCCAGTTCACTCGCCGCTCTTTCCTCGCGTCCAACGATGAGATCAAAGGAAAACACGAAAAAATAGAGGGCTGTGAACAGTCTAGCGTGCAATGTGACAAAAACTGAACTAGAATGTAAAATTGATCACATAATGTACATTTTAAAGAGGTAAAATACACCAATTTGGAAGTTGAACAGTGACCGCGTCCGCTTATAAATGGAGGTGACCGCTTAATAGAGGTCTAGTTAAAAAAGGTGTAGAGCGATTGAACTTGATGAGTGACCGCTTAATAGAGGGTGTTTGACTATACACGTACGGAAAGGAAAACGTCTTTCGTTAGCGGCTAAACGGTTTGTCAAAGAGCGTGTAATTTTTTACTTAAAAGTAATATTTTTATAGATGAATATAAGTTAGGATTGTTAGAGATTTGTAAACTTGAAATTAAAATGCCATTTTTCTTTTAATAAAAACCAATCCAGCATCCGTGACCACTGCGATATCTAAAGTTTTCTTCTTAAAACATGTTTTTCAGCTAAAATCCTCCCCACCCCGAGTAAACCACAAAACCACGTAAAGCGCAAAATCATTTCTTGTGTTGAATTTTGCCTTTAAAAGGTTTTAGCCATAATCAGGAAACCTATTAACCCCTGTTTACATACGGTATTTCTGCGCTGTAGCCTTGCTTACGCAGGTTATCTGCGCTATACTTTTCAGTGTTCCTTCCGGCTCGGGTGCCATGCGTCAAGTCTGGTCTTTTGCATGTATCAAATGATTTTGCTTTAAATCGACATGCCGGAAGCATCACTGAACTCTCCATACGATGTTCCATGCTTTTGAAATGCTATAATTCCCTTTGGATAATTAATTTAGATTTCGATTAAAATATTTTTCCTTAAGTGATCAGGACACTTCATTAATTTTTTTTTTTTTGGATCAGAAGGTAGGTCTTAGTACTGCTGAAGACTGTTAGATTTAATTTGAGATATATTTAGTTTCATTTCTTTCTTTCTTGCACGATTCCTTGGGGGTGACTGCGCGCCCATTTATACACCTGGGTGGAGAGAGGCACCGTGAGAGCAAAGTGTATTGCCTAAGAACACAACACAGGCAATGGCACCGACCAGGGCTCGAACCCAGACCGCTCAATCCGGATTTCAGCTAGCGCGCTTACCATTAGGCCACTGCACCTCACGCCATTTGTGGAAATTTAAAAACATAATTGCACTTTAATAATGCAAATCCTCTATGTATAAACATGTAGCTATGTCCTAGGTAAGATCAAGCTGGCGATGATCAGAAATAATATAAATCTTAGTATTATCATTAAACCTAGATCGGCATAGACCTCCCAAACAGGGAATTGAAGTTCCAAATCTATGGATGGAAATTTAACATTTCATCCAAATTGCGGTGATGCTGCGCGGATATCCTCTCTCGAGCTCAAACCAGCCGTCATCAAATCTCCAGTATTCGCCGTCTTTGAAGAAGTAGCTCCTCTTGTTACCGCTCCAGGTCATGGCCGAGTCCATGTAATGCGGGAGACCTAAGACGTCAATAAAACATAAATAAGTGAAACGAATTCCACAAATGTGTTTCTACCCCCCCCCCCCCTTCCCTCCCCCCCCCCCTCCCCCTGGGAAGCGAGGTGGCTTAATGGTTAGCACACTGTACTCCGATCAAGTGGTCCGGAGTCGAGCCCAGTGTTTTTTTTTTATTATTGTATTAGGTAATCTGTATTGTAAACGTTACTTAGAAGTAAGCAGTAAAGTATCGAATGTAGCTTGTAGAGCTGAGCTTGGAAGGTTTCCTCTTATAATAGCTATTAATCAAAAAATAATTAATTACACCTTATATCTCCACAATAAGGAAAATGACTCTATTGTTAAACAAATCTTTTTAATGTCATATGATCTTCATAACACCAGCAAAAATAGTTTTTACTCTAATGTTATGAGGATGTCTGAATATTATAATCTGCCTGATTTTGACCCTACCTTCTTAAGATTAAACACTATATAAGGCTTATGCAACAAAAGTACATTTCACACTGGCAACACGTTATTCGAAATTCTAAGAAATTAGAATTCTACAACACTTTTAAAGACGAATATACACCTTCCTGCTATTTAGATCTTACAAGAAAACTAAATAACAGGAAAGAGTTAGTGAAACTTAGAATAGGTAATCAAAAATTATTGATCGAAACTGGCAGATATGATCAAATCCCAAGGGATAATAGACTCTGCCATTCGTGTGGATCAAACCAAATTGAAGATGAATTTCATTTACGTTTCCATTGTACTAAATACTGTACTTAAACTACTCCAATCCTTCCCCCCGGAATTTCCCACGGAAAAGAAACGATAGCTTTTACTTGCATCCGGGCATCACAAGCGGCAGATTATATAAATGGCAACTTTCCTTACCCCACACAGAAATGGGCTTAGGGTAATTGTCATCTACAGCAGCCTTGAACTCGTTATAACGCCAGTAGTTATTGCCCTTGAAGAAATACGTCTTTTTATTGGCTCCCCAAACAAAAGCTGCATCAGGGTTGCTGAGTGTAGATGGCAGGCCGAATTGGCTGATGTCTCCGGGTCCTTCCTCAAGGACGTACCCATGGTACTTCCAATACCTGTAAAGTACAACATGAAAGTACTAGTGAAGTTTGTTAATGTAGACATGCAGTGAGCTTCAGTGAATGTTCTTAAACAAATTGTTTTTTGTCTGCTATGAACGGATGTTTTTTCCGGTACTGAAGACCTACCCAAACTAGAATGATCTCATGTGCAGAAGCGCAACAAAGTTCTACGGCAAAGGGCGAACATCAGCTTCGCATTAGTACATCTGTGGGCCCCTTTTCATTAAAGAATTATTAAATAGCAATTGGTTCATGCTTTAGCGCGTACTTTCGAGTGCACGCGGGAAGTTTGGAGAACACAAAAGAAGCTAGCTTCTTGATTGCGTAGCCTGCGAGCAGGCTCCAAAGAAATCGGCCAGTGAAGCGAGCCGAGAAGTATGATTGCGCGGCTCTGTTAGCCGTGTTAAAAAACAGATTAACCTAGGCTCGGAAACAAATTAAGCCTGAAAACCAATTTCACCTACATGACACAATCACAAGAAGGAACCAAGCATGCGAAGCACGCAAACTTTATAATTGGATGCTTGAGCTGCTCGCCCCCTTATTTGGTGAAAAATAGGGCTTTCTAGGAACCAATCAGGTTCGTGAATATTGCTATAGTTAAAACTAATTATAGATAAATAACACATATTTCAGTCTAATCCAGTAACGAGAGACGTACTCGCTTCCTTTAAAAAACACCATCCTCCCATCTCGGTTTGTATAAGCGCTGTTTATTGGTGTTTTGAGTTCCTTCCACTTTGATGTTATCTTTATTGGGCCTTCCTCTATGTTGAGGTCAACAGAGAGCACCCAGAAAAAGTCCCCACTAAACACATACGTCCTACCATCCATGCCCATCATGAAAGAATCAAACTTCTGCATTTTACAAACATCCAAAACCGGAGGAGAAGTAGCTGGCTTTTCGGTGGTTGTTTGGGTCGTTTTGATTGTTGGATCAGATTTTAGTGTGGGTGTTGCTGAGGCGGTCATCGCCGTAGCTGTAGTCGACGGTTTGTCTACAAAATCAAATGAAAATCACTGTAACAGACTTTTCAGCAAGATTTTAATCACCTTAAAATAATTTCAAAGGTCGCAGTTGCTCTAAAACGTCGAAACCATTCGCAAAAAGGTATATTTCAGTTGGTTTTACCGGGAGAGTTTGCATCAAGCAATTAAATGGAAAACTCCATCATCACAAAATCACCTTTTTGCTTCTACGTTAATGGCGTCGGTATGTCATTGTTCACCATTAGTGATAATGGCACAAACTCGTCAATATAGAATACAGTAGAATCCTTGTTACGCGCTTAAGGGACGGACCATTATTTTTGGCACCTCGGCAAACAATTTTTTTCTAACAACACCTTCCTGCAAACAATACTTTTTTCGATCTTTTTTAACCACGATCTGACACAAAAAGGAGGTTCGCTTTTGCTGCCATCAATCATTATTTAATTCAATATTTTATGGTGGCGACCAATAAACACCTCTGAACTCATCTTTTTCGTTTTCTGAGACGTACACTACGAAGATTGGCGGCAGTATTTTTTTTTTAATTTTGTTAATTTTTTAACGAAGACTAGTGAGCAGCACAAGGAAAGACTTCTTGTGGTTGTAAGCTTGTCGTTTATTTCCGACGCGTTTCGTCTCTAACTGAGACTTCTTCAGGGAATGAATACAACTAACAAAGAACAGCATATATAGCACATTCACGCGCCTAGCTACAACTTCCCATGGAAGTGAATAATAACTAAAATATGCTGTAAACGAACGTTACAAAAAACGCCTAATACATATGTTATTGATGTAATGTATATGAAATGATTCATATATGAACTGCGGATATACATGAAGGTGATATGTGATCTTCGCAGTGAATTTCCAATTTAAGCAATTGGAATAAAGAAGCCTGAAAAAAAATCAGGGCTTCAACGAAATCCCGTTGAAGCCCTGATTTTTTTTCAGGCTTCTTTATTCCAATTGCTTAAATTGGAAATTCACTGCGAAGATCACATATCACCTTCACATATGTTATTGCCTGTTGTTATATTTTGGGGGCATACGATTAGCGCTAATCGAATGGCCCCCAAAATATAACAACACGCAATAACATATGCATTAAGGCGTTTTTTGTAACGTGGGTTTAAAAAAAAAATTATAAAAAAGTTTCTCTGACTTCTATGCAAACTATTTTTTAATACATATGATGTTTGCAAACAATTTATTTTGTCTTTTTAGGCCCTGCAAACAATTTTTTTCAATATTTTCACCTCCCCCCCCTCCAGAAAAATAATGGTCCGTCCCTAACAGGGGGTCGTCAGAAATTAGTAAAGGCTTTCTAGAAAGGTCGCGTTATTTCAGCAGTACAATGGTGGCCACTAAGAAGGGGCAAATACAATAGGTGGCCGCTTTATAGGGGTTCGTTATCTACAGCATTATGACAGTATTATGCTGACAGTAGTTTTGGAGACAGCTTAATGGATGCACTTAAGAAGGTGATCGGCAATTTACACTTGTCCGAACCATGGGACTGCCAAGCATGGGAGCAATAAATAAATAAATAAATAAACCAATAAAAATTCTACTCACCAGAAAGGGCTTGTATGTTTTGTATATCGTCACTGCTAAGCGTGAGGTTCGCGATATAACCTTTGTACCAAGGGTACATAACGGATTTCCGCACGTTGGAATGTATCATGCCGAAACTATGTCCAAGTTCATGCAACGCCACCCAGTCCAAGTTAATGCCTTTGCTCATTCCTACCGTGAATGTTTCATCGTCATCAAAATGAACATCGGCAATCACACCTGAAAATAAAAGTGGGTCCGCAATGCGTACATATGTGGACTTTCATTTGCTTTTGATAACAAATGAGTAGATGAGCCAATGTTAGACCTTTTTAAAGACGTTTGCTTCTCGTTTCCGGTTTGGCAATAGACCCCGGCGCTCTAGCGCTTCGTGCTCTGTGAGCTCGACTTCTAGGCAAGTCTAAGTATTAAAAATAGAAGAGTAACCAGGGTTCATGATAATTAAGAAATAAAACGTTCTCTGGTTAAAAATTTGGTTAAAAATTGAGCTTTCGGCTGCCAAACTACAGCCTTTAACGAATGATAAGAAATGGCGCGAATGAATAATTATATAGGCTAAAAATGTGTGAAAAAATTACAGAATAAAAATGCATAATAAGGTGACAATAAAAAGAATTCGATGAATAAAGAAAAACTATTTTAAAAGAATGGAATATTGTCGGGGTAATGACCTAGCGTTATTGTCCGCCTCGGTTGTCATGGCAGTGTGCCATGACTCGAGAGTTTTTCTCACACGATAGTTTCCTTTGTCGATGACTTTTGCATTTTCAAAATCAATTTGATGGTCGTTCATCCATGCATGATTTGCGACGTTCGATCCTTTATTATAATATTTTACATTTCTGATGTGTTCTTTTCTTCGCGTGTTTAGACATCTGCCGGTTTCTCCAATGTAGCTCCAATTGCAGTCGTTGCAGGGAATCTTGTAAACCACGTTTGTTTGAAGGTGGCTGGGTGGCCTGAATTTTGGCGAAGGGAATTCCTGATGTAGGGTTCTGTGGGGTCTGGTGACAACTCGGATTCCATTATTTCGAAGTAGTCTTTGAAGTGGCTCAGTAATGCCATTGATGTAAGGTAAACAAGCCAAGTCAAAACTTGTTTCTGATGGCTCAACCCACTTGAAAAACATACCAACCAACTCTTCTGGCGAGGGAATTGTCTCCGTTGCGCGTTTTTTTCTTAAGGATGTTGGAGATGATCGATTGGGGGTAACCATTCGTTTTTAGAGCATCGGAGACATGTTTGACTTCTTTCGATTTTCCATCTGCGGTGCTTGGAAGGTTGCACGCACGGTTTAGAAGAGTGGAAGCTGTACTGATTTTGTGTTTCTTCTCATGGTGCGAGTTAAAGTCTAAATACCGGTCTGTGTGTGTTGGTTTCCTATACACTTCGATGGTGATTTTTCCATTGTTCCTGCTGACGAGGGTGTCCAGGAAGGCGATTTGGCCATTGCTTTCAGTTTCGATCGTAAAGGAGATCTTAGGGTCGATGGAATTCAAAGTGTCGTGGAAGGCTGAAATAGCGTCTCTCTTGATGATGACAAAGCTGTCGTCCACGTATCTTTTCCAAACTTTCGGTGGTACCGTGGAATTAATTAGAGCTGAATCTTCAATTACCTCCATGCACAGATTAGCTACAACAGGGCTAACTGGGCTACCCATGGCACAACCGTGGATTTGCTTGCAACAATTCTCAAGCTTAGTCGCCGACGACATTTCAGCCGCTTTATCTTTATTCCTTAAACGACGATCTCAATCCGTCCGCTCCACCATCGAAGCAAGACATGCAAAGAAATTTGCAAATCTTAGTGCTGAATTCGAGACGGAACATCTTAAGAATATCAACAAGGATAACTGGGTCGTCAATTTATCTAATAAACCGCTCACTTCGGCTGAACGCTCCATCCTTGAGAAAGGACCGAAATTTGCTCCGACTCCATCAAAGATCCCGACCAAAGATATCGTCTGTGAGATTGAGGCTGCCATCGTGCGTCTACCAGAAGACACCAAAGACACCATACGAACCACTACTGCCTCAATCCTTCATAGAGCTAGTTTACCATCTCATAGTAACATCACCAAAGATGAAAAGAAAGCACTCAGGAACCTGAAGGAGGATCCCTCGCGAGTTGTAATGAAAGCTGATAAAGGGAATTGCTTTGTTGTCTTAGACAGAACAGACTATGATGACAAAATGGAGTCTCTTCTCAGCGATCGCTCCACCTATCAACTTGTCCAAAAATCACCGTTCTCAAAGGTTGAAAGGGAATTAAACAACAGGCTTCTTGATCTCAAGAAACAAAACAAGATCAATGATTCAACCTACCGCAAATTGCGTTCAACCGATGCAGCTCCTCCTGCAATCCGTGGCTCGATTAAACATCATAAAACTGGCTACCCCCTTCGTCCAATCGTTTCCTGCATCGGCTCTGCCCTCTACAATACTTCTAAATTTCTCACTGATATTCTTTCGCCCATTCAGAACAGTAATGGCCACTCCGTCCTCAACTCTTCGAACTTTGCCAATGAAGTAGCTCACAGGGAAATTTCTGATGATGAAGTTATGCTCTCGTTTGATGTTGTCTCCCTTTTTACAGCAATCCCCGTCCAGAAAGCTTGCACTTACATCCGCGACAAACTCAATAACGACACTTCGTTAGCCTCCAGAACAAATCTCGCTACCGATGATGTCATTTCCCTGTTACATACATACATACATACATACATAACTTTTTGTTAAGGCAGGTCTAGTAGGGCAACCATAAGGCTGGTGTGGACCTGCCATTTAAATCGAACAGAAACTTGTTAAGAATCCCAACTGGCAGGAGGCTGACCAGTTGGCTATATACAAAGCGTGGAGGAGTTGAATTCGGGACCACCGAAGACAAATCCATCTAGTGGCAGGGAGGAGGATTTGAACCCGGGACCTCCGGATTACAAGTCCAGCGCCCTAACCACTAGGCCACGCTGCCTCCCTAGAATAGAATTTGTTCTTTCAAACAACTACTTTGTCTACAACGATTCTACTTACAAGCAAATCCACGGTTGTGCCATGGGTAGCCCAGTTAGCCCTGTTGTAGCTAATCTGTGCATGGAGGTAATTGAAGATTCAGCTCTAATTAATTCCACGGTACCACCGAAAGTTTGGAAAAGATACGTGGACGACAGCTTTGTCATCATCAAGAGAGACGCTATTTCAGCCTTCCACGACACTTTGAATTCCATCGACCCTAAGATCTCCTTTACGATCGAAACTGAAAGCAATGGCCAAATCGCCTTCCTGGACACCCTCGTCAGCAGGAACAATGGAAAAATCACCATCGAAGTGTATAGGAAACCAACACACACAGACCGGTATTTAGACTTTAACTCGCACCATGAGAAGAAACACAAAATCAGTACAGCTTCCACTCTTCTAAACCGTGCGTGCAACCTTCCAAGCACCGCAGATGGAAAATCGAAAGAAGTCAAACATGTCTCCGATGCTCTAAAAACGAATGGTTACCCCCAATCGATCATCTCCAACATCCTTAAGAAAAAACGCGCAACGGAGACAATTCCCTCGCCAGAAGAGTTGGTTAGTATGTTTTTCAAGTGGGTTGAGCCATCAGAAACAAGTTTTGACTTGGCTTGTTTACCTTACATCAATGGCATTACTGAGCCACTTCAAAGACTACTTCGAAATAATGGAATCCGAGTTGTCACCAGACCCCACAGAACCCTACATCAGGAATTCCCTTCGCCAAAATTCAGGCCACCCAGCCACCTTCAAACAAACGTGGTTTACAAGATTCCCTGCAACGACTGCAATTGGAGCTACATTGGAGAAACCGGCAGATGTCTAAACACGCGAAGAAAAGAACACATCAGAAATGTAAAATATTATAATAAAGGATCGAACGTCGCAAATCATGCATGGATGAACGACCATCAAATTGATTTTGAAAATGCAAAAGTCATCGACAAAGGAAACTATCGTGTGAGAAAAACTCTCGAGTCATGGCACACTGCCATGACAACCGAGGCGGACAATAACGCTAGGTCATTACCCCGACAATATTCCATTCTTTTAAAATAGTTTTTCTTTATTCATCGAATTCTTTTTATTGTCACCTTATTATGCATTTTTATTCTGTAATTTTTCACACATTTTTAGCCTATATAATTATTCATTCGCGCCATTTCTTATCATTCGTTAAAGGCTGTAGTTTGGCAGCCGAAAGCTCAATTTTTAACCAAATTTTTAACCAGAGAACGTTTTATTTCTTAAGTCTAAGTATCAGTCAAATATGAGTTGACAGTCACTTGAAACTCGAGATGATAAAAAACTTATCAATCAACTTTTCTTATGATCATGAAAGAAAAACTACTTTTTCGTTTTGAGAACACACCTTGCAATTTACCCTGAAGATCGCCTTAAACGTTGAAATGCAGTCCAATTTAAATTGTGCTAGAGAAGAGGAAAACCTGGGACAAGACCCGACAGTATCTCTATATGATTATATGAAAAGGACGGGGAAGTTCGTCGGAGAATTTGATCTACTGATTCTACTCCTGTAAAGGATAACATTACAAACAATACAGCAAGGTTGATACTAGGTAAAAAAGTAGACTTTGTCTCTCGAAAGCCCCGGAGATCTTTTGGGACCGCAAAGCCACTTTTAGTTATCTGTATTTTAAAAACAGAGAAGTGTATAGGCCTGAAACTTTGTTTGAAGAGAACTTCTGTTCATATTAAAAAATATCATAGATTAGACACCTCTGTAATCATAAGGTTTTAGATTTTGCTATGGCTTTCCGGGTGCGAAAACTTTTTAGGACCTTCGAGAAACGGACCCCAGAATTGAAATAGCACGGCTGCAACCGTGGACAGCTGTCGTGTTGGTGTCTCTCAAAGTCTACTTTTTCACGAAGTATTAGTCTACTGTATTATTTGTAATGTTATTTTATTTTTTCGGCTGATAGATCTTTTGTATATCCCACGTTAGCAGCATTATCGCTGGCGGTCCCTTGCTGATTTGAGGTTTACTTTTCCCGTAAAGTATGGCAATCTGGGCGTGGCTCAACTTTTTTTTAGCCCCCAAGCTAGAGATACCATTTAAAAACACAGAAAATTCAAATAAGACCTACAGTCACTTTAAATGGATAAAAACATTGGCAACATGTCCTTAAAACCAAAAGAAGATGTCTGTTGGGACCATTCATATGACAGTCTCTTGCGGGGGGTGGGGGTACTAGAAATAGACAAATAAGATCTTTAAATTGAAATTAGAACAATAAAATTAGTTATTAAGAACAAATACAAAATCTTACCACTAGAACTCGGGGATACTAATTTCAGTCCATTCATAAATAAATATTTCGCGGAGTATGTAGACTGTCTTTGTTTGCGTGACATTTCATTTAAACGCTTGTGTAAACAACAGCTGAAGTCATTAATTAACTCATTTTCTTTGAATGCGTTGTTTTTATATATAAATTTTCCGTAATGGCTTTTATCGCCTTTCAACAAGATTTCACTAATAATTTCTTGATGCAAGAAGGCAGATGAACACTTTTTTACAACCTAAAATTATCATCGTTCCGGAATTACTTTTCGAGTGGAGTCGGCGAGTTGCGAACGACACGTTTTATAATTATCAGTAATTTAGTTTACCGCACGGTTTCAATACATACATTTTTCGGTTTAAAATAAGTTTTATGCGATTCACGCTTACTTTTTACCGACAGGTTTGAATTCGACATCGGTCAGATTGCGTTATTCAAATTAAACTTGGGAGAAATCCAAGACAATAATGAATGCGGGAAAGCCCCGGGAAAACAACTTGATTAGTGAACTTGTTTTGTTTTGACTCGTTGTGTATCCATTCTACCGTTCTAAAGATTCTGTGTGGCAAAGCTGAAACAAAACAACAAATATCCAGATATTTGCTAAATAATGCTAATCAACTATTTTCAATTGTATGCGAATCATCCAGTCGAACACAAATACCGCGCGAAACCTTTGCCTTTGCCCGCAGTTCAGTCGAACGCCATGCAAATATAAAGATTAATGAAAGTCAAGTATTTAGCATGCGTGATGCTTTCTTTGAGGCGTCTCGTGGGCAGTTCATTTCCCGGCTTCACGTCCAACTCACATTAGAGAGGTTAAGCATGACGTTTACGGCAAACGGCAAACGGCAAAAATGGAACTTTTGCCGTCTCTCTTTAGTTGTGTGTACAGTAGAGTGAAATTATTTGTATTTGCAATGAATAGTAGGAGACGTTTTTCCATTTTTGTGTGCTTTATTTTACGGACAAAACAAAAGAACTCAAAATCTGAAGCTATCTTTGCCGTTTGCCGTCTGCCGATAACGTCATGCTTAACCTCTCTATTAACTCCGTCCAAAACTTCGGATTTTCCGAACACCCTCGAAAGCTTCCGAAAGCACTGACACGAGTTATCACGGAAATTGACGTCCCAATCGGGAAAACTGCACGATCGCAATATGTGGATTTTCACACTTCGTGTGAAAGTCCACATAAAAATGATTTAATTTAAACTATTATGGTTCTCCTGTAAGGACTATAGAAGCTGATGGTGGCTGATAATAGTTTAATTTTTTATAATTCCCGTCTTTGATATTCTATCACAGTTATGTTATGGTATGGCTGAAAAAGGCAGGTTCCTTTTACAGGTTGCAGGTCGCAGGTCGCAGGTCGCAGGTCACGGTCAGCTCTAACCGCGGCTTGCTTGCGGCTAGCTGTTACTCAGGCTTGCTTGCGGTTAGCTGTAACTCAGGCTTGCTTGTTCACCGCGGCCAAACGTCTGAGGTTATTTCTGTTTTCTTATTTCGAGAGAAATCATTCACGTTAACGTGGAAGTATCAGTAAGGATATGTAAAATAGCTGCTGATGGTAAACATATATTCAGTTCTCTCAAACGAAATTCTTTACTTTTAAAATGCTCCGTACCCGAACAAAATTGCTTTGACAATGGCGCCAACAGCCAGGATTTCGTCGTTTTCAAACACTTAGAACTTTTTTAGTAAAGTTCCAAAAAATTTAGTAAATCAGGAGAATACCTTTTAAGTATCAAACTTTGAACAATGAAAATCAAAACCTTATATTTGAAGTAGTTTTCTTGTTTTTTTTACGTTTAACCGCGGTGAAGCTTGCTTGTGGTTAGCATTCACTCCAGCTTGCTTACGGTTAGCTTTTATTTGTTGGTTAGGGTTACCCTATATATTTTGACAGTTTGAGACTCAGTGAAAGTTTCTATTCTTGGTACGTTAATCGGCAAAAAAACATTTTCAAAACAGTTTTTATAAGTTCTGTCGAAAGGGTAAGCCACTTTAAATTTAGGTAACAATAGCATACTTGAAGCTCCCAAAACCTTACCGACAATGTATCTTTTCAAAAGTGTTAAAAATGGTTAAACAAAATTATCACAAAAATAAAAACGTTCACCAAGTAGGTTTTACTGTTATTGGCCTCTAAAAGTTATAAAAATGGTATAATTGACTTCTTTTGACGTTGCCATGACAACGACTTTCAATGTTATAGCGACGTGATATTACCGCCGAAACTGTTAGCTCACTTGGTAGAGCGCCGGACTATCTTGCGCGAGGTCTCGGGTTCGAGCCCCAGACCGGACCACCACTCAGGGTCTTAGAAAATGGAAAAGAATATGCTACCTTTGCAGTAACATCTTTATGGCTAGATTTTTTAGTCTTCTCGTAGACCCTATCTCCTGCATCATCACTGTTGATTATGGTCAGCAGGGGGCGATAAAGAACGCGCACACTCATCGTAAAGAGTAGGGCTGGCACAAAGATCCCGGTGTTGTGGTCTGGTCTTTGCTCGCGGTTCTGTTGAAATGCTCGGAGATATTAGCTCTGTTTTCGCGCTACTTCACATTCTGGGGGTAAATAAGTATTCTTTTCACTTTATTTCACCTCAATTTGTTCATCGGTAATTATTCATGGGATTCAATAATTATCTGCCAATTCAGCTATCAGGGCAACTGAGAGCTAGTCACTTTGTGAGTTCATAATATGCCCAAAGAAGATATTAAAATGACTTTATGAAACATCACATATTTGAACGTCTAACTCCCTGAGTGACCAGCTCCCCGCTAGTATGATAGCTCACTTGGTAAGAGTTCGAAACCTGTCCAAGCCTGAATTGTTTCATGCTTCCTCCTAACTGTAAGAAACAGGAACGTTTTATAGAGAGGTGTCCTTACCGATCTGAAGTTTAAGGGATAAGCTCCAGGGAGGTGTCTGTTGAGAAAGAACTAACTGTACTTACTTGTGTTGCCTTCTGGAAAAATCACATGTCCTACTGTTCCTCCTGCTCCATCAAATGGTAAAGGGTCACCGTGTTCTCTTTTCACGAATCTAACTAATATGACGGCGTCTTTCTTGTCCGGATCGGATGAGCGTCGTTTCCGAGTACATCCAGCTGCTGATGGAAGGGTATTCAGCCATTGGTTCATCATGTTGCCAATAATAATGTTTTGGACACTTTCAGGAACATCGTTTGTGTACTGCACAATATTGACTGTAGCCTAAAGAAGGGAAGATTGTTTACTGTACTTATAAAAGGACTGAAAACGGAAATTCATGTCAGTTTCCGAATAATTATAGTTTTTTAAAGAAGAGTTCGTATTTACAACTTCGTGTATACTAACCTACTAGCTTATCCCGAATTCCGTAGCATGAAGTGGCAAGGAGTATTTCTACTCCCCCTGGATGGGATGCGAGTCCATCGCTGGGTTACCTCCAGCAGTTAATCCGCCGGTACCCATTTATACACACTAACCTGTATTGTGCTACAAATCGGGCCAATATAACCGCGTTTCTTTCTGCGAGACCTTCCTCCGTTTGTGTGTACTTCGTCTTCGGCGTCTGTGTTTCCACATCGTGGAATTACAAACAGTTTTTTAGTCTCAAAGTCCAACACTCCAGTCACGTTTATTCCTGCCCTGCGCTGAACAACGGAGATCTTTTCGTTGAAATTGCTATTTTCTCCAGGTTCGATTATCTTGTACTTTTCCATCCATTCCTGAAAATGTAATATTTCTAGTTTAGATAGATATGAGTGATGAAGCTGAGCAAGGACGGCGCTGTCCTAAAGTCATAAAAACCGGAAGGTGAGCATTCGACGGACTAGTCCAAAGGAAACACAGGAAAACAATTTTTGTTATCTTGTTTATCTCAAAATGGATCAAGTGCACTGAGAAAGCTCCCTCAGTTGAAAAACTGTTTTAGTCTAGCATCTAACAATATACAGTTTGACACCGCTAATTCGAACTAGGTTTTTTCGAATTCGCCGTTATTTCGAACTAAACCCATTTCCCCTGGTTTTGCCCTTCAGTCATTAACTATCGGATATTTCGATTCCTGCTATTTCGGATAATTTTTCTTTTCCCCTGACGATTCAAAATAGCGGGATTCAACTGTATTCGTGTTATAATTTTCTTAAGAAATAACACAAAGATGAATAAGGAGACACAAAGGAGGCTCAAATCTATTTCTTATTTGGTATTTATTGTTGTATCAGCGTTATAATTTCTTACTTGTTTGTTCGATTCAAATTTACTAATGGAAACTAAACGACAACTACTTACTAACGCATCCTGAACAGTGACTGAATTTATGACGTGTCGGGAGGGTTTGCTCGGGTCAGTTAACGTGTTAGGTGGCGCCGTACTTGTCATTTGGGCTACCAATTCTCTGGGTGTCACATCGGGGGTGTTTGCTTTGGTTGAAGCCTCAGTAGCCTCGGCGGTTGACGCCTCAGGTATTAAAGACTCGGCGGTTGACGTTGCGGTGGTGGAAGCATCAGCACTTGTCTTCGAGGTGGTTGTCGCCTCGGCGGTTGACGCCTCAGGGGCTGTAGCCTCGGTAGTTGACACCTTAGTGGTTGCAGCTTCCGTAGACGCCTCAGTTGTTGAAACCGCGTCGGTGGAAGGCTCGGTGGTTGATGTCTCGGTGGTTGTCGCTTTGGTGGTAAACGCACCGGTGCTTGTCACCTTGGTGTCTGTCGCTTTGGTGCTTGACGCGTTAGTGCTTGACGTCTCTGTAGTTGTCGCCTTTGTGGCTGTGGCCTCAGTCTTGGTTATTGTAGCCTTAGTTGCTGTCGCCTGAGTGGCTCTCGCTTTAATGATTGTAGCCTTGGTGTTTATCACGGTTGTCTGTTTGCCTACGAATGTTAAAGTGAAACTGCTCCAGGATTTTATTTTTTTATTATTTTTCAAGGGGCACAACAGCGGTAGTAACATGTTTTGTACTTAATGTTTTTGTTTCCAAAAAGACCATTTTATAAGGGAGAGTCCTTCCTATTATAACACAAGCTACTCTTCCAAAAAATTTCAATTATTGCAGGCATCTACATCACAAAGAAACATCTTTCATGATACAGATCAATTGTATTGTAACTGTTTTGCTGCTGATCGTTACCTCTGTCTTCGGTACTAACTAAAACTATGGACCGACCTCCTGTAGGTTCCGATTGTACTTGAACATGATTGCTCCACAGACATATCACGAAATTTTGCTGCAGCTTGCCTTAATCGCTTGAATTTCTCCCTTTAGTAAGGATGAAAAAAACGAGCAAAAACACGGTCAAAAACTGGAGTACTCGAAAGAGACAACAATCCTGACAATCAACACATCCTGACTTTTAGTTACACTAACCATAAAGAGACTGCAACTCTTGAATGTCGCCTGTGCTGAGTTCGATGTTCTCGAAATACCCTTTATACCAAGGGTACATAACGGACTCCCACACGTTGGAATGTTCTAGACCCAAAGTGTGTCCAAATTCATGAATCGCCGCCCAGTCCAGATTGATACCGTTGCTTGTTCCTGTGGTGAATGTTTCGTCATCATCAAAATGGACTTCAGTAGGCAAACCTGCGACCAATGATGAACGATCATAAATTATTTCAGTTACAGGTTTATTTTACAACATGTTTATGCCTGTCGGTTTTAAGACTTGGGAGAAAGCACTGTTTAGTCATGGAAGTCTAGGAGGGAGCGAGTAGATGTAATATGTCTTAACTATGCTACTTCAGGTTGCTCTGAGTATGGACCCTTAATTTCGTTCTAATTTAAGCAGACAACGTGATTTATGCTTGGTGGGTTGGTAAGGACCGCCGTGCGCGGAGCGAATAAAAATAATTCTAAGAGAGTTCATTTTTACCTGTGTGGGGGTCTGGATAAACAGCTTGTCCTATTGTCCCTCCTGCTCCATCAAATGAGTACACATCACCATAATGCCGTTTTACAAATCGAACTAATATGCCGACCTTCTCGTCAGGATCAAAGGATCGTCTTGTTTTAATTCTGGCCAACTGCGGAATCGCTTTGGCCCATTTGTCCATCATGTTACCAAGAATCTTTTGCTGGACAGCCTTAGGCATATCAGAAGTGTATGACAAGATCCGGAATTTCAGGGCCTAAAGAACGGAAAACTTATTCAATACTAGCTTTTTCAGATTGAAGGAATTTCTTGTTTAATTTCTTCTGTAAGATAGTTACGCTCCTCGTTGGGAGGGTCGTCTTAAATGGCACACTGACCTGTTTTATCCTTTGAATCTTATCAATATAATCATCTTGTTGATCGCGTTTGTTTCTTCTTGACCTTCCTCCGTATAAGGGCGGCTCATCTTCCGCCTCTGTGTTTCCACAACGAGGAATTACAAACAACTTTTTAGTTTCAAAGTCCAACACTCCACTCTCATTTATTCCTGCCCTGTGTTGAATTACAGAGATTTTCTCCGTGAAATTAAAGGCTTCTCCAGGTTTGATTATTTTGTACTTTTGCATCCATTCCTATAGATGAAAAATGTCTGACTTAATAAGAGTTATAATAGTTATAACATAGATGGGCCTAAATTAAATTTACTTTGTGTGAACTGCTGAAGCTAAATTGCATGACCACTGTAAGCAACATTTGCCTTTTTACATTTTCACATTTTTAACAGTTCGCACGTAAACGGTTCGTTTGCGTTAAAACGATTTTTGTCGCCTGAAAGCCATTAATAAAACCCGACCGGAGTAAAATTGTACGGCCAGAGAAAAGGGTAGGACAGTAATTGAACTATGCTTCGGTGGAAATAAATGTAAGCTACGTACCACAGGCTACGTACACATTATATTCTTACCGTGACGTCTTTTATAGTGACCGAATCAATGACTTCTTGAGACGGTTTGCTTGGGTCAGTTAACTTGTCGGGTGCTGCTGTCGTTTCAGTAGCTCTTGTCGTGGCTGTCGTTTCGGTGGCCGTTTCTTTGGTCGGCATTGCTTTGGTTGTCTCAGTTGATGTTGCTTCTGTTGTCGCTTTTGTGGTTGGGTCACGATGGGTCGACTCTTCAGTGACTGTTTCCTCGTCTAGGACATCATTTGTTGACGACTCGGTTGTCATTACCTCGTTTGACGACTCGTTATTTCTTACTTCGGTTATCATCCCGACGGTTGACGGCAGCGTCGTCGTTGCCTTTGTTGACGTCTTACTGGTGGACGACTTGCTGTTAGTGACCTCGTTTGATGCCTTAGTGGTTGGTGCTTCTCCCAAAGTCTCAACTGTTGAAAGCTTGGTGGTTGGCGAGTTAGTTGTCATTAGCTCGCTTGAGGACTCGTTATTTCTTACTTCGGTTATCGCCCCGGCGGTTGACGGCTGAGTCGTGGTCGCCATCATTGACGTGGAAGTGGTTGATGACTTGGCGTTTGTTACCTCGCTTGATGCCTCAGTGGTTAATACTTCTTCCAAAACCTCAACTGTTGAAAGCTTGGTGGTTGACGAGTTGGTTGTTGCCTCAGTTGGTATTGCCTCGGTTGACACTTCCATGATTGACGCCTCGGTGGTTGTTGTCTTTTTTACAGTGATGGTGGTTGTGGCATCAGATTTTGTTGGTGGTGCTAACAATTATAAAATAAGAACGACATTTATACAATGTAAAACTAAACAGCAAACGTAATTTTGATTGGACACCTTATCTCTACTTACTACAAGCCCCCTGCAACTCCTGGATATAGCCATTTCAATTTCGAAGCGCTGATTTCCCAACGGAAACAAATTATTTGAACTGAGAAACGTTTTCAAGAAGCAAAGTTGCAGCTGCAACTTCTTTCGTGTGTGTGTACGGGTTAGGATCAGATTTTAGTGTGGGTGTTGCGGCTGAGGCGGTAGCTGTAGTCGTCGGTTTGTCTAAAAAATCAAATGTAAAACACTGTAACAGACATTTTAGCGAGATTTTAATCAGTACGGACGAAAAACGGGTAACTGAAAACAAGGTCAAATACAGGAGCACTCGAAAGAGACAACAATCCTGACAATCTACACATCCTGACTTTTAGTTACACTAACCATAGAGAGACTGCAACTCTTGAATGTCGCCTTTGCTAAGTTCGATGTTCTCGAAATATCCTTTATACCACGGGTACATGACGGATTCCCACACGTTGGAATGCTCCAGACCCAAAGTGTGTCCAAATTCATGAATCGCCGCCCAGTCCAAGTTGATACCGTTGCTGGTTCCTGTGGTGAATGTTTCGTCATCATCAAAATGGACTTCAGTAGGCAAACCTGCGAAAAATGATGAACCATGGCAAATTGTTTCAGCTACAGGTTCAATTTTCATCATGTTTAAGTTTAAATTCACCAAAATCAAAGCTTTTAAGACTTGGGAGTAAGTACTGTTTAGTCATGGAAGTCCAGGAGGGAGCGAGTCGATGTAAAATATCTTAACTATGCTACTTCACGTTGCTCTTAATATGGACCCTTCGTTCTAATTCAATCAGACTACGTGATTAGTGCTTGGTGTGTTGACCTGGACCGCCGTGTGCGGAGCGAATAAAAATAATTCTAAGAGAGTTCATTTTTACCTGTGTGGGGGTCTGGATAAACAGCTTGTCCTATTGTCCCTCCTGCTCCATCAAATGAGTACACATCCCCATAGTGCCGTTTTACAAATCGAACTAATATGCCGACCTTCCCGTCAGGATCAAAGGATCGTCTTGTTTTGATTCTGGCCAACTGTGGAATCGCTTTGGCCCATTTGTCCATCATTTTACCAAGAATCTTTTGTTGGACATCCTTAGGCATATCAGAAGTGTATGACAAGATCCGGAATTTCAGCGCCTAAAGAACGAAAATTTCAGATTTAAGGAATTCTTTGTTTCTTCTGTAAGATAGTTATGCTCCGCGTGGGGAGGGTCGTCTAAAATGTCACACTGACCTGCTTTATCCTTTGAATCTTATCAATATAATCATCTTGATGATCAGGCTTGCTTCTTCTTGTCCTTCCTCCGTATAAGGGCAGTTCGTCTTCCGCCTCTGTGTTTCCACAACGAGGAATTACAAACAGCTTTTTAGTCTCAAAGTCTAATTCTCCAGTTGTATTTATTCCTGCCCTGTGCTGAATTACAGTGATCTTGTCCGTGAAATTAACTGCTTGTCCAGGTTTGACTATTTTGTATTTGAGCATCCATTCCTAAAAATACACGAAGTGGTGGACTAAGGAGGAGTGCAATTGGTAAGCCTGGGTGTATGAGTCTATAGGCTAGCTTTGTCTATGGAAGTTCAATCATTGGTAGAAAATAAACGTTAACTCACCCTAACGTCTTGATAACTAACTGAATCAATGAGTTTTTTGGACGGTTGGCTGGGATCATTGATCACGTTGTGCACTGCTGTCCCCTCAGTTGTTCCTGTCTTAGTTGCCGCGTTCGTGACAGTGCCTTCGGTTGTTGTCCCGGTGGCTGTTTTCTCGGTCATCGCCTCAGTTACTATTTCTTTCGTTGCCGGCTCGGTTACTGTTGCTTCAGTTGTAATCTCTTGCTCTCTTGATGTCTCATTGGTTGGTTTCTTTGATGACACCTCCTCGGTTGTTGTCTCAGTGGTTGTTGTTTCTGCTGACGCCTCTGTGTCGGACGCATCGGTTGTCTTGATTGCTGTCGCCTGGGTTGCTGCAGCTGCGGTTTTATCCTTTGTGGTGCTTGGTTTGGCAAATGACACCTTTGTTTGTGAGCCCTCGCGATCGGTTGCCGACTCAGTGATAACAGCGTTTCCAGGTATCTCATACTTCTGCATCCTTTTCTGAAAACAAAATTATTAACATATTCTGGATTAGCTGGAATTAAGGGATAATATAATTGGCCCAGTACCTGGCTAAGCAGTTTATACTATTATAAACAAGTACATGTATGCCAAAACGAAACGAAACACTCTGCTGCACTGTACTGGAGTCCAGTGAAAAAAAAAAACAGCCGGAGATAAGGGTTCTAGAGATCGTGATAGAGACATAAATATATCACAACTAGCAAACTTGCTACGGATTAACTAATAACGTACGTCCGCTGATCGATTAAAAAGAGACGCACTATACCGTTGGAGCGCTCATTGGGTTTGACCAAGAGAGGATGAAGTAAGAGAGCTAATCCCCAATTTAGGCCTTATTCCAAAGGTAATCCTAATAGCTGAATACGACACATGTTCAGTTAAAAGAAACAGCTTTTTATTTCACTTACCTGCAAGTGATAGCGACGATAGTGTAACGATTATTCCGACCGGGGCGATTTTCTTGTTGCAATTCAATAAACGTCTAACAGAACTGGAACTAATTAACCGCACTCAATCCAGGCAATTCAAGGTTAAGCCTTCAGATCATTTTATGGGAATGTTTTTGTATTTAGGTTTGTCGACAAAATGAATACGAGTCACTTTCACACCACATTTTCTACCATTGCTTTTCTGATCTTCTCTCAAAAACACGCGCGAACATCCACGCAACGCGCGTTAACATCCGCGGGTGAACTGGGTACCATGTCTAAAATTAACTTAAGAGGGATTTCCTTGATAAGGCGCATATGGGGGATTTACTTCCTTATTTCATCCTCTCTTGGGTTGACATCCACAATAACGCAAAGATCTATACAAAACTGTTAGCAAGTCAGTTTTCTCGAAATGCTATATTTAATCAGATCAGCTGCTGCATTAAGCTT
This sequence comes from Meandrina meandrites, assembly GCA_963693305.1. NCBI lineage: Eukaryota > Metazoa > Cnidaria > Anthozoa > Scleractinia > Meandrinidae > Meandrina > Meandrina meandrites. The sequence goes on from OY855909.1 coordinate 35,693,049, forward strand.
GAATAATTAGACTCCTTGCTCTAAGTTTTACATTCTATCAAATTTGATACTTGGCTTCGCCATCAATTACTGCGGTCGATAGAAACCTCCTTCCAGCAGTCTAATTACTGTTATTTTGGTCGTGGGTTCAAGTTAACACTGCGTTACGCTCATGAAGGTGCGACCACGCCCACATCCTATAAATGTGCTAATCCGGTTTAAAATAATCATGTGAACAAGCACAATCAAAACTTAGAAATTAGCTTGATAAAATTAATTTTCTTCTTACCATCAAAAACTGTTGTTCAGTTGGACTATATATATGTCGATCTCTGTGAACACTCGACCGGATTGCGTGCATACAGGTCTTTAACGTGCCGTCTTTACCTATCTGTGACCTGCATGTGATCGATCAGTAATCAAATTATCATTGAAAAAAAGAATTGCTACGGTTAAGAGGTTAAATACATGCCGAAAGGCTGTCATGCACTTAATCCTGTTGGAGATAGATAAGCCATTATTTTTAGTTTTCGTGGGAGCGCGTCCGTAATGCCTGGACTACGAGCAAATATTCTTCTAAAATCGTTTTGTTGACAGATAGCCCCCAAAAGGCCTTGGCGTCATTGTTAAATTAGTCTTTAATTTTGACGACAACGCGTGAAATATACAACTATTATTTCCATATTATAAATCCATTAAGTAGCTCAGGAAGTTAGAGTCCCGGTGGAGAGAGAGGCGATATTTTTCATTCAGATAAAGCTTAAAAGTTTTTCCCTAGATAAGGAAAACTCTCTATATCTGAATAACGGTTTTAATGCCGAAGTATCTCTGGATTGCAGTATCATGATGGTATGACGTGTTTGCATTTAGACGAAAAAATTCACATTATTTATCTTCTGGTATGCCTGCACCATATGTATGTATCTACAACAGTTTCTTTGATAATACCCCCGGTTGGAGACACACACTCCCAGCATTTTTGGGCAATGTGTTTTTAATCTGAAACAGAACAAATTACGAGAATCAAGCTGGAAAAACAGATAATTAACGACAAAGGTATGTTATCAGGAGACCGTAAAGTCCGTAAAAAAAAGAAGTAAAATTGATGTGATGGGCCTTTTGGTTATACCTGCATCCCTGAATGTATTGAATACGTGTGATAAGAGCTACATAACTTTATCTTACCAGAACTTCTTTTTCCGAAACTGAATCGATGAGTTCTTTGGACGGCTTGCTCGGATCAGTCAACGGTATAGGTGCTGCCAAGATGCACTCACTGCACCACAAACAGAGTAAAGGACACGTGATGGTGGCAAGCCACATTAAACTCAAACCTTGAAGTTTCGGCATCGTCCTCATAGAATTCACCCTTGTCTTTTAACCGCTCAGGTACAGTTTGAAAAACTGAACAGAAAGATACAGTTTCAAAACTTGAAACATTCACGGTTAGCTCTATCCAACAAACTGCTGTTAGCTACTATCGGAAAATCATCTAATGAAGTTAACAGGATTTCAAGAGCTCCGTGCGATTAAGTCCAACAAAATAATCATTTAAAGTGAGATTTGAAGTGACTAGACACGACACTTTATATCTCATTAGATAACTTATAAAAATACCTCTTTCTGATTTTGTCACCTAATATTCTTGAACCCCCGTATATGGTTACGGGTTTTAGGTGACAAGCTGATAACATGTGGTTTGTTTGTTCAAGGGTTTCACAGCCAAGCAAAATAAGGGCTATCGAATGGTCTTTGCGAACGTGCGAACACAGCGTTTTTCTTTTCCAGCACGAGAATTGATAAAAGTTGTTAGCCTGCGAGCAACGAGTACTTTTCAAGAACTACCTCCACTAAAAACCAAAAATAAATATATGAGAGCACGAGCCAACGAGCACCCACTAAGACTGTGTGAGCATATCGAGCAGAAGCCTAATTGTTTCGAGCACTGCAAAATTTTGAGGGACCGTTCATGACCCTTTAAAATAAAGTTATCATATACGCGCAAGATAATTCGTCTACACCACCTTAGACAAGTCCTTTGGTTAATTTGTTTTTACTGCCAAAAAAAAAACACAGTCAGGAACATGCAACCCAAAATAACACATGAAATATACCTTGTTATAGTCGTCCAACAAGTATAATATATAATAACAAGTATGATACATATATAATGGCAGGGGGTAGGGGATAGTTTTTGCACTGTTTTAATCTAAAACAGCTCACGATCCCACCTCCATCGAGTTCTGGATCAACAACATATTCATTGTATTTTTAGAAAAACAGAACTGTCTAGATAGCTAGGTATTAAAAACCACTACAGGAAGTTATTAATTAAATGGAATGTGGTAAAGGATACTTTCGTGACTTTTTTTCGCGAAATGTGAAATGTCAAGGGAATCTTGGAAATGGTTACTTTTTGTCGTGAATCGTGATTTTCCAAAAGAATTTTCCTTGAAACGGAAAATGCAGTCTCTTTAAAAAGCGGTGTCCACGAATCTATTTTAATGCAACAGTAAATTAACCACCTTAAGTTGGGAAATAGCTCAAAATAATTTTTTTACGGGCCAAAACGCTAAAATTGTGAGCGGGCTATTTTTAGCAATGGCCAATAATAACACATTTTGGCGGGCTGACTGCTTTACTCTGACTGCTTTACTCTAACTGTACAAACTTTTTATCATTTCCCAGGTTTAAATTGGCCCTTTATCAGTGTTTCGGGTTGTTTAATTTAACTAAAACTTTAATTAATAGTTGACTACTTCGCCATTAGTGTTAACATCTCAAAAAATTCTAATTTCAACGAGCCATTGCGCAAAATTCCAACTTCTTCCATACATTATATTTGTTCTGACTAAATAGATAAACAAACAAATTACAAGGTTAGTTCCACGGAAATGAAGCTAAGCAGGGTTTTGAATAGCAAGAACTAGTCTTCTACAGGACCATATTCTTAATTTATAACATTATCTAAAATGAGGCCAAAAGGCATGGAAATGTAAAAATATGTTGCGGTTTATGTCGGAACTTCTAGCACAGCCAGCCGATCGACAATTTTCGTACCTTCCGGCCATGTTTGTTTACGCATTGCGATGACAAACAACTTCATGCGAACCCAGTTTAGTATAATAAATAACATAGTATTTCGAAAGTATATCGAGTTTGCTTGACTTCCAGAACATCATTAAGGCAATAAAGATCTTGTTAGCTGGTGTACTGTCGCCAAGTTGAGCGATCACGTGCACTCAGCTCGATTCTTGTGAGTCCTGCTGTATGGCTGAACTAGTCGAAAATATACCCCAGTAAAAGTAAGGCTCACAAGAGACAGAAATTAGACCTACCTTACAGTAAACTTAACCACGGCCACTTGGCGCCGAACTGTCATATGGCTGAGCTCAGTGAGGTAAAATTCACATGGGGCGAGGCAAAACATTCTGCGCAAAATGGAAAGAGATTGAAACGCATCCAATAACAACACTATTTCAAGAAAGGGCCAACTGTTTTTTTTTTTCTTTTCCAGTTTTGTTTTCTTTTTAATATTATCAGCATACTAACGAAGCGTTTTTTCCAGACTTGTGTTTATATGTTTGAGTTTGTTTCGTTTATCTATGTCAAAGGCTATGTTTTTATATTTTTAATCGGTTTTCCTTATTTTTGTTTTCAAGGTTATACATTGAATTATAAAGCTTCTTCAGATTTATCTCAGTGTAAGAGTGGATGAATCTTAGAGTAAGGCGATACAGTGGGCCTAGTCTGGTATTTAAAAATGATCGCGGAAAACGCGAAAATTTGATGTCGCGAAAATGTTGTATGATAAGGTTATTTAGTTAAAGAAACAAAATAAAGAGGGAAAGTGATTGTGGACTAATGATAAACAATTGACCATAACATACCCTCGCATAAGTCAATTGGTTGAGGTCACACTTAGCAGTTTACTATGGTAAAAACCCTTAACTATGGTATGAAAATGGTAAACAAAGTTTACCATGGTAAAACGCATTAACTGACTTTTACACTTCCCAGACGGTTCCTTGTCACAAGAGTGCTACTCAAATGTCGAGATGATGACAGACAGGAATTTTTTTAGTTCCTCGATCGATCGCGTGAGTGTTACCTCAACAACTTAATTTTTCGTGACTGCGCCATGGATCATGAACGTGTTGTAGCTTCGATTGTGGCTCTTTTGTTTCTTATCATTGCAATCCGTAAAGCTCAGAGATTTAGATTTCTGGCTCTCTATTTTGTATTTGAAAGGAGGCAACGTGATCTCATCAATGCTCTTCTCGCGACCAGAATTAAGAGATTGCAAGAGCGAAGAAGAAGGAGAGTCTTTCGCGTATTTTGTCGTAGCTTAAATGCGGAAAATCGGTGTTTTTAAATTAGTGTTCATCGATTTCTGAATGAACAGATTCATTCTTATTCTTCACGAAATTATAGTTGTACTTCACAAAAAAATAAATGAAAATATCTTACCGAGAATTGCGCGAAAAGTTGTCTGACATGGCAAAGAACGTTCCAAAGTCGCAAAAATCCACTGAACGAAATGAAATGCTTCTCACAATTCATGACAAGATGTCACTAAATAAACAAAGTTGAGATAAACGCGCGATAAACCATGCCTTTTCAGATGGTTTTACTATAGTAAACTTCGCCTTCATCTTACCGCCGTTGCTAACGCAACAGACCAGAAGTGCGTTTACTATGGTAAAGTGAGAAAAGCCGGTCACATTGCAAAACCTATTTACCATGGTAAACTTTCTTTTACTATGGTAAGAAAAGCTCAAGTGTGACCTCAACCTTTAAATGTCTCGTAGGTGTAACATACCTCTTAGTTGCACGTTTTCTATTTCTTAAGTGACTTCAAAAGCACCGCGTGCTATGCTAGATAAGGAAAGCCGGAGAAGAAGCTTTTCGGTCTAATGTGTATCAACCAGACATTTAACCCCTTCACTGCCTAATTATTGGACGAGGTAAAGCAAAATATCATGCTTATCAGTTTGTCAATATCACGGACACACTGCTCAATAGTAGTGTTACACTGCACCATTTTATCAATGCAGCCAGTTTTAAATGCCACGTGGAGCTGAATGTCGTCAGCATAGAAATGATACTCTAAGTTGTGAAGATATAAGATATTATGTCCTGATAAAGTAAAGCTTCAAAAATCGCACAGCACCCTTACTAATGTCAGCTAGCTATTACAGTAACTTGAACGATTTTTCCGGGTACTAGGGTGGCGCGACAAAATTTATGGGAGCCCCCTCCCCCCCCTCCCCAGCTATCACGATGTACAAGACCTTACATGGGATGACACAAGAATATTTATCATCAAGATTTGATTTCGCGACAATCTGAATGCTTCCCGCTAATTAGGGGACACTGAAAATTAGCTCTCACACAACCACGCATTGATTATCTAAAGAGAAGTTTTTCATACAGCGGAGCTCAGTTGTGGAGCAACTTACCCCCAGAATTACGGCAAGCGACTTCTTTAAACGATTTTATGGCAAAACTGAGTCGCCACAGTTTTAAGTAAAACGTTCAAGTTAAACACGGCCTCTAAGAAAAGCAGCGTCCATTGTTTTGACCGATTTTAATATTCCGTTGTACTTGTAGTTAGGTAGGTGGCTTAATCTTGTTGATAATAATTTTAAAATGGCTGATTGAAATACCGTGTTAAATAAAGTCACTGTATCGTATGGTGGGGGTCATAGGCACCCTAAAAAAACAGCCCTTCTTCCCCCTCCGCCTCCTCTAGTCATACGCCGTGCTTAACTGTTTCGAAAAAACACACACACACACTAAGGCAAACGCTATATATAATCTTAATCCCAATCATTGAAAAAATTACACTGCTGCGAGGTTTATTTGAAATCAGATATATAGTTCTTTGCACAGAAATATGTCCAGATTTCTTAAGCCGATATTCTGTTTTCTTCTTTATTATTATTCTGTTACAAGGAATGGAAGCGCCCGAGTTTACATTTCATCCAAACAGAGGCGATATTTCGCGGATATCCACCCACCATTGTCAGAGTACCATCATCAAGTTTCCAATAATTGGTGCCTCTGAAAAAATAGGTTCTTCCATTTCCTTTCCAGGTCATGGCGGATTCCATGGTGTACGGGAGACCTGGAACGAAAATCAAGCGACAAATTAGACAATCGACAATCGAATTCAGATTTCACCGTAGGGCTAATATACCCGTATAACAAAAGAACTACTCCTTTGATTGTTCGAAGCTCAAAATTGAAACTACCCCTTTTTCATTATTCATTCATTCATTCATTCATTCATTCATTCATTCATTCATTCACTCACTCACTCACTCACTCACTCACTCACTCACTCACTCACTCACTCACTCATTCATTCATTCATTCATTCATTTATTCACTCGTTCGTTCGTTCGTTCGTTCGTTTATTTGTTCGCTCGGTCATTCCATTGCTCGCTTACTCGTTTGCTTTTTTCTTTTGCTTATTCGTTCGTTGGTTCGCTCGTTTGTTCGCTCGGTCATTCGTTCGCTCGCTCACTCGTTTGATCGTGTTTTGCTAGTTCATTCCTTCCTTCGTTCGTTCGTTCGTTTGTTCGCTCGGTCATTCCTTCGCTCGCTCACTCGGTTGCTCGTGTTGTGCTAGTTCGTTTGTTCGTTTGTTCGCTAGGTCATTCGTTGGCTCGCTCGCCCGTTTGTTCGTTGTTTGCCTGCTTGTTTGCTTGTTGTTTTGGTGTTAAGGACGTTCGCGCTAATTGTTTATGCGCATCCTTACTGCGCACGTAATTCCTGTCGCAACGCTACGCCACGTTATGCATCGAGCGCGCGCGCTGAGGAAACTTTCCAACCACATATAGGGTGAGTAGCCGTTGCGATAACTTCGCTTGCAGTTTGCTCGCTTAAATGGTCGGTGACCCCTACTTTTTTCTTAACAGATCACTTTTGTTAACGATTATCTACGTTTTGTGAGAAAATGAAAAAAATCTATCGATTAAAAGGTTGATTTTTTTTTGCCCCACGCACGTTCGAATTCCGCTTTTTGATCTTTTCGTTTTGCCGTACGACGGGTTCAAATGCCTCTTCCAGGGCTAAGTTTTGCATAAAAGATGGCAACACTTAAAATTATTTACGCAACAGACGCACTTCTTCAAAATATCACCAAGATCGTTTGTCTCCGTTTTCTCATCATCGATAATTTAAACTACAAACGTTGAAAGCCGTGCGAAATTACGTGTGCCAATTTTTCAAAATCTGGGTAGTTTTCTATAGACTTTATCTCTGAAACGAAGTCGGTGGCCCCCACTTTTTTTTGTATTTCTGACACAAGTAACTCATTATCCGTCCTCAGTAAAAAGTTTAGAAAAATCTATCGACTAGAAAATTTTCGCGCGAACGTCCTTAAGACTGGGGATCACTAATGGCAGTCACAACTTTTTTGCAATGACAATGTCGTGAGAAGAGAGGCGGAAACAACAAGCCAATTTATGAGACTAAAAAGCTACGAGCTCCAGCTCCGTGGTGTAATACGTAAGTAAGTATTCCTAAAATTTCACAACTGTAATACTTGCATACGGTGCTTAATGCCGGGTTAGCGCGTTGGACTGCCGATAGAGCGGTCCGCGGTCAAGCGCTGACCGTATCCTTTGCGTACATAGGGCAAGACACTTTGTTTTCCCATGCAGTGTCCCTCTCCACCCTGTAGTATAAATGGGTACTAGAACAACAGTTAGGGAAACCCTGACAAAAGCCGCAGGGTGGGGAGGGGGGGGGGGGGGGGGGTGTAACCAGCGATGCACTAATTCAGAGCACTGGTAACACGGTTAGGAAATAATAATAATAATAATAATAATAATAATAATAATAATAATAATAATAATAATAATAATAAAAGCTTTATTTATCCTGGAGTAAAATCTATCAGCATTTATAAAAATGCTGGTCTTAACAAGATGTCCAGTAATAAAATCTAAATTAAAATTTCAATACATAATTTACCTAAAATCTACTTTTAAGATGTATCAACATGCAGTGGTATAAAAAATTAGACTGAGCATTTATGATTCTTAATGTCAGTTTCTTTCAGATGTTTAAAGAGTTGTAGTTTAAAAGAAGATAGTTTAGTTTGTTTTCTTAGTTCTGTAGGTAGCGAGTTCCAGTCACTTGCCCCAGCATGTTTGAATGTTCTTCTTCCCGATAGGGTTTTGGCTCGGGGTAGGTCGATAATGCCACTGTTCCGTAATGCTTTGCCGTGGAGTTCGCTTCTACTGGTAAAATAACCTTCTAATTGCTTTGGACAATTTTGCTTATTTACAATTTTAAAAATATAAATAAATCGAAGAAATCTTCGCCTGTTATATAGTGTTAGTAGTCCCAGGTTGTTTCTCATATGTTGTGTACAGGTAGTTCTATTGGTCTTGAGAATTACTCTCATGGCTTGGTTTTGTAGTTTTTCTAGTTTGTCGGACAGAGACTTATTACTTTCATGCCATATAATGCATCCGTAGTCAATCACTGGAAGAATTGTTTGTTTGTAGATCCTTAGGAGTATCTTACGTTCTAAGAATCCTGCGAGTCTGCCTAGAAGTGCTAATTTAGGTGAGACTCTTTTGATTAGTTCCGTTATGTGGGGTTCCCAGGTTAAGTGGCTGTCGACAGTCACTCCCAGGTATCTGAAAGTGTCTGTTACGTTAAGTTTATCGTTGTTTAGGTAGATTTCAACACATGATGTGGGCTTCTTTCTTGCTAGGACCATGGCTTCCGTTTTCTTTATATTTGTAATAAGGACAAGCTCCTACACTTGCAGGTCACTGGCTTGTTAATGGGTGCACGCCAAGTAAAATAAAAAAAAAAATGAAATAGACAAACATGCAATACCGCTAGGTACATTCCGGCCTTACCCCAAATTGAAATGGACCTTGGGTAACCAGGGTCCACTCGTCTGTTTCCCTCGTTATAACGCCAGTAGCTATTGCCTTTGAATAAATACGTCTTTTTATTGCCTCCCCAAACAAAAGCTGCGTCAGGGTCGCTGAGTGCAGATGGCAGACCGAATTGGCTGATGTCTCTGGGACCTTCCTCAAGGACGTACCCATGGTACTTCCAATACCTGTGAAATACGTGAAGTTTGAAGTATAAAACAAATGATAAATGATTGTTAATTAATTAATTAATTAATTAATTAATTAATAAGCTGATAGTAAAGGAAGAAACTAAAGAAACTAACTATTTTGCGTCCTTGCGGTGTCATGAAGGTTACAGCCCGAGCATAATAAACAGTAGAAAAAGATACCTTGAAAATGGCTTGAAATATCTGTTTAAACTCTAAAATAATCACTGTGATCACTAGCATATTTCGCTTTAACTTTGGTGTAAAATTGCTAGAGAAATACCTCTATTTTATCGCTTGCTGAGGTTACCAGTTCTATGTCGGTACTAAAGTAACCAGTACCGTATTCTTTACAAGAGGACACAGCTTGCCATTCCTGAATGTTTTATAGATCGATTGAATTAATCTTAACAGCTCGCGACACACACGGAACACCAGATTTTCAAATGAATATTTCATTTGTCCTCGTTATAACAGGGCAACAGAAGGTGGAAGAACGTTTTTAGTTCAAGCGGTACGAATATGGAACAGTTTGCTTCGCTTTTAAACGTGCTGTTAGGAATAAATTTTTTAAAGAACAATTAGGTTTTTGCATTTTTACATGTAGTTTTTAATTTCAAATATTTTTTTTAGGATTTATCTAGAATAGCACTGTTTATAGTTTTTAACTTTGTAGTTTTTCATGTAGGTTTTAGTTTAACAAAGAGGGTCACAAGTTTAATAGTGCGTTCCACTATTTATTGTTAAAATAAACGGTTTACTTACTTACTATTCTCGAAAGACTTCAACAAAAGTATTTTCTTCCAGGCATTTGCTTTAAGATTATCCAATTCGAAGGCCTCCAAATATAAATCCAAATTTTGCCGCCATTTTTTTTATTTCAAGCTATAAAACAGACCACCTTTCACTCAGCGAGAAACTGCGCACGCTTCAAAACGTAATGCAAACACTTAAATGGTTTTCCCTCGTCGACAAAGTGACCTGACTGGTTAAAATACCGATGATGAATCGTGAACTAATCAGCCGCCGGGTCGACAATGAATAAGCGGCCCGCTAGGAGTCACCTGCTGGCAGTGCATTGCATGCCCTTTTTTTTCCCTTAAGGGCTGGTTTTTCTATTTCGCCGTGAAAATTGCTAATATTATTAGGCGTACTGTCTATTTCAGTACACAAACATGACTCGTTAACTGTCCTGCTAGTCCTCAAATCAGGCATGCTACTAACTAATCAGATTCGTCACTTTTGTTATAGTTTTGATACAAATAGTGTAACAGCTAATAACTGATTTATATATGGCTGAATCCGCGAGTGCGCAAGATGAGAGAATCCTGTATTCTGATTGGTTACCCGAGCGGGCAAGATGAGCCTACCTTGCCCGCTTGGGATTTCTCTGGTCGTTCCCGCATTATTTAGCCATATAATAAATCCTAAATTGAGCAAGCTAAATGATCGGTCAAGATGGCTGTATATTGGCCTCGTTATTTTTATTTTTTACGTTCTTCCTCTCGGGTGATAAAAACGCAAAAAGAACTTGCCCAATATCAAGCCATCTTGACGTCACGCTTGGTCAATAACGCATATATAATAAAAGGACAACTTCGTTGACATACTCGCTTCCTTTAAAAAACACGATCCTTCCGTCTTGGTTTGTATAAGCGCTGTTTATTGGTGTCTTGAGTTCCTTCCATTTTGATGTTACCTTTATCGGGCCTCCCTCTAATTGAAGTCTAGGGGAGAGTATCCAGAAGTAGTCCCCACCAAACACATACGTCCTACCATCCATGCCCATCACGAACGAATCAAACTTCTGCACTTTGCAAACATCCAAAGCCGGAAGAGTAGTTGGTTTCTCGGTGGTTGTCGCCTCGGTTGTTGTTGTCGCCTCGGTTGTTGTTGTCGCCTCGGTTGTTGTCGTCGCCTCCGTTGTTGTCGTCGCCTCGGTTGTTGTCGTCGCCTCGGTTGTTGTCGTCGCCTTGGTTGTTGTCGTCGCCTCGGTTGTTGTTGTCGCCTCGGTTGTTGTTGTAGCCTCGGTTGTTGTTGTCGCCTCGGTTGTTGTTGTTGCCTCAGTTGTTGTTGTCGCCTCGGTTGTTGTTGTCGTCTCGGTTGTTGTTGTCGCTTTAGTAGTTGTTGGAGCTGCCGTGGTTGGTTTGGGTGCACCTACAAATGTAAGTCATAAGCCTGTGAACGGGGCTCTAGCTGGATGGGCCACGAAGGAACTGGCTGCGAGTGAAGTGGCCTTACCCTCCCCCACTATCCACCCCCCCCCCCCTTCCCCCACTCCTCAACCTGTTTGTTCCCGCTTTCACTTGGTTTAATCCTTGAACAGAAAATTATTTATTGCATCCACACTACTCGATCGAGCTCGCAGATTTTGCCAGTTGTAAACACTGGGCGGCCAATGACGCCAACCAATTCAGTTAGCAGAAACCAAAGAAGAAACGAAGTAAATTGTTTCTGTATTCATTCCAAGCAACCTAGTTTCCATAGCTTTTCCCTTCTTTCCCCACGAAGAAGGGAAAAGCTCGGGGAACAAGGTTGCATTCCAAGGAATACTGCAAGTGAGATAAAATCAACCATATTTTTCGTAGTCCGTTAACTTATACTTACCATAAAGTGCCTGTATCCCTTGAATATCGTCATAGGTAAGCTCAATGTCAGGGAAATACCCTTTGTACCAAGGGTACATGATGGATTCACGCACGTTGGAATGTTCCAGACCCATGCTGTGACCAAACTCGTGAACAGCCACCCAGTCCAAATTGATGCCGCTGCTCGTTCCTGTAGTGAATGTCTCATCGTCATCAAAATGGGCGTCACCAGACAAGCCTGAAAAATAAAAAGAAATTTAGCTGTTTTAAAATGGTGTCGACTGATGTGATTGTCACAACACCTTCAACTCTCCTTATCTCCTTGCCTCGCCTGCATGTTTCGTAATTCAAAACGTAGTGACATTAAAATAGCGAAAACATTTAAAGGGTAAAAGCTGCATTCTTGTCCGCACAGACCGCAATCCTTTTGGTCAGCACCAACAATGCAACGACGACGTCTGTCCGGTTCGAATTTAAAAGTCCACCATCAACGGGACAACTTCCGATCATTTTAAATACTGTAAATAGAGTCAGTCTTTATTCCGCTCAAATCTGATTGGCTGATAATCGAGCACTCTGCACATGCTCAAAAAAAAAGGAACCGGCGAGATGCATTCTTGCTTCCAGATCCTCCGTTTCTTTTGGTCATCATGTAGTCGGTGAAAGAGTAGCGCTGGGGACGAGAATGGGCGGGCAAGACGAGATATTGTGAAAAGTGGTCGCGGCGTCTGGGAACGAGAAGAATGAAAGCTATTTATACTGTACTTACCTTTGTTGTTGTGTGGATAGTATGCATGCGCTAGCGTTCCTCCTGGTCCATCAAATGGATACGGATCAAAATGATAGCGTCTTACAAATCCAATTAATATTTCTACGGCCTCGTCTGGAACTAACGAATCTGTTTCCTCCCTAATGGTCAGCTGACTAACTTGTGCCCATTTGTCGATCATTCGCCTGAGGATATTTTTTTGGACATCCTCAGGAAGGTCGGCGGTGAATGACTGGAAACGGTAGGTCAGGTCCTAAGAGGAAAATGAAGACGTTCGCTCATTAGCTTTGTCAAATAATGCCGGTTACTTAAAACGGCTCGTACATACGGTGAGACCGCGATAGAACGATCAAGGAACTGGGAAAATCTCTTCGTAGCGGGCAACTGTTCCAATACATTTTACTCTTATCACACTACGCATTCTTATTATCCAACACTGCTTCGTAGAGTACAAATAACACGCGAAACGAGTACAAGTATCACACGATATTTGTACTCGTCTTATTCCCCCGACCGCGCGAAAGATTAAAAACCTTGGCAAGTCAGAATTTTGGAGAAAACCGTTGGATAATAAATCTCTCATTAGACATTTTAGTGTGTAGTATCGCTGTAAATTTTTAATCATCATTTGTATTTTGACTCGCCCTTCGGACTCGCCAAAATACTGCATGACTCGTGAAAATATACAGCGATACTACGCACTAAAATGTCAATCAATAAGATATATTTATTACACTACTTACTATTGTAAGTAGTGTAATTAATATATTATAAGTAGTGTAAGTGATGTAGGTTAAAAGGCTGTTTAAGTGTCTTGGTCAACGATTAACTCACGATTTGAATTGCGCTCTTATTACTGACGTCTGTGGGGCTAAACTGCACCAGCCAGGGCGCGAAAAGATCTCTCCCAACCTAGCATCAACGGCCGGGGCCGGTATGATAATTTAGTTCACTTTAAATCACTGACCCTTTTTTGCCACCTTGTCCCTTGAAGATAATAGCGTTTCTTTCTTCTGGCACTCCCTCCGGATCCGATTGTTTGATTTTCATCTTCTTTCTCTGGGACACCACATCGAGGAATTACAAATAGCTTCTTAGTTTCAAAGTCCAGTTTACCAGTCACTTCTATTCCAGCCCTGTACTGAATTTTTTTGATCACGTCCGTAAAATTAACGGCCTGTCCAGGCTGTTTCAATTTGTATTTTTCCATCCATTTCTGAAAATGAAATTTCAGTTTCTTTATTAGTTCCACTTCGTTGTCAGTGGGCTTGATTTTTACTCTAGGTATGCTTTAACAAGATTTTTTTTTTTCATTTTCCCGCGCTTTAATAATAATAACAACAACATATTAGTAGAGACTGAACTTACTAGGTTTAGCTTGCATGATAACTCTATCCGCGTTCTCTATTTCTTTGCTAAATGTTCGACAACTATCCTGCGAAATCGCGTGGAATATCGCCTGATATTTAGCCGACGAGACCGTAGGCCGAGTTGGCTAAAATCAGACGATATTCCGCAAGATTGAGCAGGAGAATTGTTTTATTATTCAACAAATTGTCAACGAAACGCTTTTTGTAACGAGAAAAGCTGTGGTTGTGCAGCGCTTTGTTAGATTTCGGACGAATGTTGGCTACACATATCGCAGGATACCTGTTTTGTATGGATTACGGATAACAATGGCTTTCTGACCATATGTCTGATATGTGGGCTTCGCGCGAGTTTGTTGAATACCCGTTACCCGTTACAACGCTATCCATTACCCTTAACTCGTTAAAATAATTATCATAACATTGAATATTTCTAAGGCGCAAATTAACATGTAAATATGATCAAATGCGCCTAACAAACCATATGAGTGATATAAAAAAAAGATATAACATGAATAGTACGATTAATTTAAAACTAGTTATTTACAATAATTATGTAAATTTAAAAAGCTTAAAAATTAAAAATATTTATTTATTTATGGACAAAACGTCTGCGCACTACCCAAGGAGGGGGGGGGGGGGGGGGGGGGGGGGTGTGTAACCAACCTTTTTTATATCATTTACATTGTTATAAACAAACAGATTATTTACAAACACGCTACTAGGAGTGGTTTAACTTAACCTGTGATTGTTTTCTTTTGTTAAGTTTTGACAATTACGCACTAATTGTTATATGTTGTTTCACAGGGTAAGTAAAACCACTCTAACATTACATACTAATAACAACAGACGTATTACCACTAATTAAGTAAACAGCAACGCTAACTACAAGTCTGATTTCACAGTCAGCAAGACCTTTAAAATGATTACATTAATTAAAAGCAAGATTCCTGGAACCTAGAACTTTTGTTTTCACTTATTAATTATGCATTGTCTCTCTACTGCTTGGAACTTAGATTTTACAATAACTTTTTCTGCCACTTTCTGTAATAAAAACTTCTTTCGTATTCTGATTCGACTGTAGTTATTTTAAAAGTCTGAAAGTGATAGATTCGTGTGCCCAGTCTATTCTTAGCCATGACCCTTACATAAACAACACTCTATAAGGTCACTTTAATTCTCAATGGAGGACCTCCCAGTATACGATTATTTTCTTCTTCGAGCATTCCTTTGGCTCAAGATGAGTAAACAGGTCTAAACAGCCGTCTTTTCTTCCTCCACTCAAACGACGTCTAGCGTCTGAGATTCAACACGAAAAATTCATATTTGACATATTTCCATGTAAGTACATGTAATGACTTTGGCCACTGTTCGGGTTTGAATTTTTGCGCGCAGACAATGTTACAGACTTGTAGTTCAATATTTTCGTATCTGTATAGACTACAGTCCACTTGCTCTTTGATCCGTCGAGCGTTAAGCGATAAAAGAACGCTAGTGGAAACAGGGCATTGGAAAAATTCGCACGGCCATTTTCCCGCCGGCGCTACTTTTTATAATAGCCTCATGCTCGACGGACTGTAAATATAATAAGGACAAAGAGGGATTGCTTGTCTAGAATCCAACGGTATCGTGACGCTTTCCTTGAATGTTTCTCAAGGGACGAGAAGACACGTTGTGGTAATTAAATGTCGCGTGAAACGGGTCTGCATGCATATCTCAAGTCGCACAATATTTTTAACATACCGTATTTTAAATATGGTTCAAAAGTGGGGGCATATTACGATTTTATTATTTCAGTGCTACGTGCTGTGGCGACATGTCGGGTGACCCCAGATGTGGTATTCTGTACAGGTTTTGAGAGGTCGTTGGCAGGGAATGCGTGCCATTATTCCCGCTATCCAAAGTAAAATGGAAACAACGCGACAGATACTTACCACGGCGTCTTCGTCAGTTACGCTTGCAACGACTTCATCGGCCGGTTTGCTCGGATCAGTTGAAACCGGTGCGGCGAAGCTGAAATCATTAAACATCGAGCAGAGTAAAGAAATCATGATGACAAGCCACACTGAACTACAGCCTTTAAGTTTCATCCTCATCCTGGCAGAATTCATGCTCTTCGTCTTTACAGGGGCAAAATTTCAAACTTTTCTTCCTCCTGCAGAAAAATCTAAAAACTCTTTGAAGGAAGGACCATTTGCCCAAGGTGGCTACAGTTAAGTATCTCACGGATGTGAGGGGTGAGTGCAAACAAAGCGCACTTTATAGTTTGGCATTTAAACCCGTAACATGACACGTGTTTGCGGTGACAAACTTATTAGAAATCGGATTAGATATAAAAAAATGTCCAGCGCCGTACGTGATCTTTATTGTCTCGCGAAATATTCTGATCCGCGTTTTTGGTATTGTCAACTCTCGAACAAAAATATTTCCAGGACTTGCTATCGCCTCCGTTGGAAGAGTCACTCGCTGGTCACAGTTTGAAGGCCGCACTGCAATCTATCCTGGGAATCTACCCAGGGGGAATTTGTCAGAACATCGCGAAAAGTGGCCTTCCAGATAAATCCCACAAGATTACGGAAAGTTTGTTTTTATGACTCTAAATAATGTTATTATAAGTGCATTAAGATTATCCTACTGCCGGCCCCTTTTTCGCGAAATACTGCCTGGACTCAGTAACTAAAAGCCGTTTCTTACGTCAACCTAAAATATATGATTTCACAGCTCCCACCCATTTTATTTTCTGCCTCCGATGAAGTACAAAGCCTTCGAAACGTCAGCGTTACAGCACTAGCGGTTAAAGGGACAGTGTCATGTCATGAGCTGCACATGCGTGCCTTTGTGCTTTGAATATTACTTTATGCGTTTGTGGCATCTCTTCCACTCCTTCTTGGCTCCTTTTACGTCGCTAAATATCCGTTTCCAACCAGAATTATTGCTTTTCACTCCGTGACCACCACTCCACGACGCCATCTTGAATTTGGCAACTGCATAATCTTGAAAAATTCCACCGAATCTTTTCAAGTTTCGATCGGAAAACGACTTATGCGCAGCTTATGACACTGTCCCCTTAAGTTAGCCTCATGAGCTTCAAGTTAATAACTGACTGTGTTTCAATTGTCCGCCAACGCAGCACAGCAGTTCTTTAGAAATTACTAATCGCTTTGTTAGCTTTGAAATTAAAATAATAATAATAATAATAATAATAATAATAATAATAATAATAATAATAATAATAATAATAATAGTACCCAGTGGGTACATGAGTCTAATGCATCATAGATTGTTAGTGCGGTTGAAATGTGTTGAAGTAGTTTCGGTATTTACAGCATAGAGCAAGAGGTGTAGTGGACTGGTGGAGGTTTGGTAGTAAGATTGGTTCAGAAGACGTCGATAATATTTGTTCTCTTAAGTATATATAATCAGAAAGTTGACAAAATGTTATATTTGAAATAGGAAAAACTTGTTACTTAGGGTTTGAGTTCATCGATTCATGAGAGATTAGGGCATTGTAGACCATAGGAAGATCGTACAGATTTAGAGAGGGGGGGGGGGGGGGGGGATCCTGAAAAAAAAAAGTTTGCAAAACGCAAAAAAAAGCCCAACTAAATTTTTTGCAGGCATGAAAAAAATTGTCTGCAGGAAAACAAATGTCTTCACAGACAACGATACAGAAAAAAAATTGTTTGTCTTGGAAAAATCTTCATCCCCCACCTTCCAAAAAAATAATGGTCCGCCCCATAGATAGACAAGATGCAGCCACTTATTCAGTATTCTAAATATCCTTAATCCCATCAAAATAAGCCAAAATATATTTTTTTTCAATTCCTTTGCAATTTATGCAATACTGCTCAACAAAGATTTCAATTTCCTTAAACGTTTTGACACAGGAGAGCAAAGAAAACAGAAAACATTAAGTGCAGAATGTAATTTAATTAAGCGAAATATTTTCACGTCTTTTTAACACTGCAAGCGGTTGAATGAAAGAGTTTTGTTTTCATGACTGAGAACAGCTTTCAAATAGTCAATACATGGAAATAACAATCAGATCAGAATTCAATGACTATTAAAGCGAGTTTTCATTCTGTCTTAACTACTTTTTGGCAAGTTTCAATATTTATGCAAATTTCGCACGAAATGTAATTTGATTACACTGTCTTGTTTTCAAGCTCTTGATTGAATCTTGTATCGTGAAAACAAAACTCTTTTCAATGAAAGTTGCATTCTGTGAATGAAATCCTGCTTCAGTTGAATTGAACAATCAATTGCTGACTACAATCTTATTTAATTTTCCATTTTTTTTCAGTTATTTTTTGTTTATAAACACAAATGTCACTTCCGGATTTTTTTCATCAAAAGATGTCGATTTCAAGTTGCGTTTCCCAGGGATTATAAAAAAAAAAAACATGCAGCTGGAAGGAGAACATTTTCAGTGGCTTCACACTTGAAAACGAGGATTCGTATTATTTTGCACTGTAAAACATTTATTCCAATTACATACATGACAATTTATTTTACAAGTGCGTGTCGTGCTCGAGCTCCGTTCGACCGTTGCTTCGTTAACAACATCCTTGCTTCCTGATTGGATTACGATCATCGCATCAAGCCCGCAATGAGGCGGGCTATTGTTTAAGCACAATTACCCCGAACGATTATCGATCCCGAACCATTCCCTTGGGATTGCTAACAGCTTTTTTCCACTACATAGAGTCTAAAGCGCATGAGCATTAGACTCAAAAATAAAAATGTATATATACAAATTTTGTTTTCCTTAAGTTCTTCCCATGAAACAATGTCAGTAAAAATTTCAATAGCCTACCTACATAATAACACTCTGAAAGCTTTTACACGCTCTAAGCCTCTATGTGCACAAGTTAAAATATTACAAACTGAGGTGAACTATTTACAATAATAATAATAATAACAAGGGGAGTTTCTTGGTTTCCCTAGGCAACTTGTTGTTACCCGGAGCCAGTGAAGAAACCAGCTTCAATACTATCAATAGCTGTGTGAATCTTTAATAATAATAATAATAATAATAATAATAATAATAATAATAATAATAATAATAATAATAATAATAATAATAATAAACTTAATTGTGGACAATGTGGACCAAGTTCTTGTACGACGTTGTCTACCAATAATAAGACACTGCTACCACTGTTGAACCCATAGTAACACAGAGACAACGTTTTATTCAATTCATGATTAATGCGCAAACAAGCTAACAAAATAAATAAAAAAAAATAGCCTGCGATGCCAGACGGATCTTCGACTGCTGTGTGGCGCGTTACCAAAAATAACACCCAAAGGTCGGCGAAAATCCGTTTGCGTTACTAAATGAGATCAGAAAGGGAGAGAAAGGTTTCATAATCCGACGTGGAAAAGAACGCTTGCATGTTTGTAACCAGAAGTATCCGAAAAATTAAGTTACACATTCTTACAACTTACTTTAAAAAGAAATCGCCCAAAATAGCTTGTTACAAACAGCTGGCATCACTGTTGTTTTGTGCGAAAAGCGACAGTGAGCGTTGCAAGACGCTTGCGCGTCACAGGGCAAAAGCACGGGCCATTATTAGCGATGTAAATTTACATGTTCTGAATATTTTTAAAATAGACTTACTTGAATTTTTCCGTTTTGCAATCGATACAGATCGACTGACTTTTATTGATTGTATTACCCGCGTGCCCAGTCGGCGGTTTTTCTCACGCGATGCCAAAATGTGACCAAGGCTTTGTAACTATCGTTGTGCCGTCACAAGTAGGATCTGTCTCCGCCAATTATGTAAGCTTATTATTGTATATAAACTAACATAACGAACACTCTCTCCTCTAGCATGCGGACAGGCTTCCTTGTTTGGTGGGAGGGGTTCATAGCGAGAAGAGTGGGTGGAAAGGGGTCTGGATAGGAAATCTATGATAACGCGCTCGGCTTTTTCGATTTTCTATTATTTTTTTTCGGAAGCCTGTTAGCGGGTTAAAGGAGCAATGTCACGGGGATTTCGAAGATTTTTGGTCTAAGCTGTTCTGAAATTAGTGGTAGGCAACTTAACCTATGAAAAACATTATCTTTGAACATCTAAAGGAAGATTTAACTTTAATTTATGGATACAAATCAAACTACGGCTATAAATATAGATTTTTTGAAGAGGTGCGGAAACAACTTGAAAAGTTTAGCCTCAACTTTTCAAGTTGTTATCAATTTCCATCGTAACCATCCGCTGCCAAAGAAGCTTGTTAACAGTTTCTGTGCTGTAATATAGCAAATGTTAAAAAAATGGACCATTATGTTTTGGTTTCCTTCGACAAAAATGTAAATTTTGGTCGTTCAAATATCTGTTAAAATCGGTGACAAAGCCCCTTTAAACACTTCATATCCTATACATTAATCAATTTATTAGCGGGATGAGGTTGCCCTTTATATCTGAGCCAGACGATTAAGTATAAAACGCATGACAATGATAAGTTAAAAATGAAATAAAAAGAGAAGGGTAACTAGTTATGAGATACTATTTCATCGAACGAAGCCAGTTTTCCGCCCGTTGGTTGAGTTTTTTAGCTACAGAATTCAAAAATAAATCAACTTTTATTTTTTGGCAAGCTTTTTCTTTAGCGGAAATCTTCTATCCCCCAATAGCTGCTCTTTTCCAGTTCTTTCTTTTTATTCTGATAAAGCTATCAATGGTATTTTACAATTATTTAATCTAAATATAATATAATATATATTTAATCTGCTGTATTATGTAAACAGGCAGAAACAAGTTTAGTGAATCGAACGGCTTTTAAGAAATGTCCATTTTTTTCATTCGCTCTTAGCATTCTGAGGTTTGTCATAAATACAAAGATGGTAAATGCTCAGTCATACTGAGGCAGGCTATTTATGCAATTTGCAGAGGACTACGAGTTTTCCTGAGTTTTTCTTTCAAAACCTTTAATTTGCACTCAAAAACCAAAAGGACTGTTAGCTAACAGCATTATGAAAATTTTTAAAAAAACGACAAGTTCCTTTTCCACGCAAAATAATTCGCCAAAATATGATAACACTCAAGTATGTTTTAGAAACTATTTAATTTCAGTGGTTTGTTTGGACTAGTACATTTGTCTAGGGTTCAGAATCAAGCCTTCCGATAGACATCCTGTCTTTTGCTTGCTTCGGGCAGCGCATCCACCTTTTAGCGATACGTTGCGGGTATCGCCTCCTGTCTACAAAAATATTTCCATTCTTAATGCTTTTCAGCCTGTAGTAGTACTCTCCCTGGAAGACGTAAACCTTTTTATTGATCCATGTTGTCGCCGCGTCGATATTTTTTACTAATCGCCAATCTCCACGAATCCGGCCCGTGTATCGGCTCCCTGTAGCCTCGCTGTAGCGCCAGTACCTTTTCCCTTTGATGAAGTAGGTCATTTGATCGCCTTGGAGGGTGAAAACTGCGTTTACATTACTGAAGCGTCGTGGCAATCCAGTCAGTCCATTCAGACGCTGAATGGATCCACTTCGTAACAAACGGCGTCCGTCGTACTCCCAGAATCTGTAGAGAAAATGAAACTGATATAAAACTGGTCCTATCAATGATTGGTAAAAAAGGCTTTATTTTAATTAGTTTAGCTGCCACCTAAGGTTCTCCAAGCTTAAGGGACATCCTATAATGTCCCCAGAATTGGCCAATCGTATTTTTCATATGATAGCAATAGAGGTTCCTGAGAATGGCAAATCTGGGGTAGGGTAGTAATTTTTTGCGTCTATTCTACAATCGGGTTACAAAAAGGAGCTGAACATGGTCTAGAATAGGTAAGGACTACGGAGTCCAAGGGACACAGTTCCATCCAAACATTCAGGCTAGAGTCTAATCCCCCCGGGCGTTATATCAAGTCTTTATGCTCTGACAAGTAAGAAAAATGTCCGAGAGATTCTCAACTCTTTTATTAAAAAAAAATCGTTGTTTCGTAAAGGGGAAAAAAGGGAAAACCCACACACACACACAAAAAAAAGAAAACACACACACACGAAAAGTGGAAATCCCAAATCTGAAGTTTATCACTTTTGCTGTTTTAGAGTTTGAAATATGACGAAACGCGTCCCGTTTTTGAACTGCTATTGAATCGGGCGCTACAATTGTCTACTGATACTGTCAAGAAAATTAGGAATGGATTATCACAGAAACTCATAAGAGTTGAAACGTGTTACTCCCTATGATTCGTATTGTACAAAGCGTTTCACATTCAGTTTCCAATAAGTATCATATTGGAGAATCACAATCAAAATTACAATATTTGAATATTTGTATAAAATTCACAGCGCGCGCTAGATGGCGTAATCTTTTGGCGTAATCTTCGTAATCTTTCTGAAAAGCTTGGTTGAATATTGGTTAAATTCTTCTGTTTCATCGCCAATCAGTAGTCTGGAGAACTTCACTTGGATACAGTTAATGAATTGCTTTAGCCGTATCTGTAAGAAATTTACGACGTTTAGATCGGAAAAAACTTTACCACAAAACTTACCACAACTGAAAGAAAATGTTGTTGTGTGTGTCGTTATGTCAGTTTCGTGTCGTCAGTTACGTGTCGTCAGCTAGGTGTATAAAACATTCTCGTACAAACTCTTCGTGTTTCCAAAAAACTGAATATTCAAACGCTGTGAACGCGCGTTTCAGGTTTTAGCCCCTCCCTTACTGAGTTACTTTTATCAATATTTATCAGGAATTGAATCACTTACATTTTGCCTTTGAAAAATACGACAACACCATTTTTGTTGCCGTAGGCAGCGTC
>OY855909.1:35720614-35960614 GCA_963693305.1 Meandrina meandrites
TCTGAAGGGGAATGCGAAATTAAGTACTTCCGGCCTCTAAGTATCGAATTTTGATAGGAATAGATTTCCCTAGAATATCACAGTTGTCTTTCAAGGTCAATACGTGTAAAACAAACTCAGGTTATTTTTCTAGATTTTATTTCCACACGTCTCGAGAATGACTTTAATTCGTTCTAGTAAAGTTTTTGCAGAGGTGGCGATCAACTGTAGTAATACAGTTATTTCAAAGTATAGGACAATTTTGGGTATTCTCTCTTAACAACAATTTCTTAATAACGTGAACAAGCAAATTGTTATTCCAGCAGACAGTGGACTGTATCCCCTTAACGGCTGGTCGCGGTTTTTTGTAAGTTTCGAAATAATCTTCTATCGAATCATAGTTAATCGAGGGGTCCTCTCGATTAACTATGATCGAATGAAGGTGATGTAACACATACGTAATTGCTTTTTTTCCTATTACATGGTTATGATTGTTATAAGTTTCGCTTAAGCTCAGTTTTACGATTTTGCAATACTGTATGTACTTATAGTCATGCAAATATGCTTATAGTCATGCAAATATGTTGTGTAAGTTAAAGGAAAATTTGTTTTTTTTTTCCTGGGGAAAATTTGTCGTTTCGAGTTGCTGAAAAGTTGTCACTATAGACAGTGGGCACGTCGGTCTTCATTCCGCAATTTCTCCACGCGAGTGGCAAGTCTGGAAATGATGGAAATGTTCCAATTCGCTCTTCGCTCTTTCTCTTTCGCTAAGAAAATTAGAGACTGTTCGCAAATCTATTTTTATTACTTTCTGAAAAGTGTTAACGTTATAAATAGTACCTATGAAAGAGGTACGTATTTCGTTTTAATCACGTCACAACATATATATAATTTCCCCAAATTAAACGTGCATTGCTTTTTAACATTCTGGAAATTTTGAAGACGCCTTCTGATTTTTCTTCAGATTTAGCGATTTTTCTTGAAGATTCTGTCGCACACTGTGAAACGTGAGTACACGGGCACAGAAAAGAGGGCTCCTTTCATCTTAAATCTCAAAAACATGAAAGAAATATATGGTGATGTTTTGATCATCCTCGGAAACCCAGGGCTTCAAAGGGGATGGGAAGGGTAGCGAGAGACTGGGAGCGGGGAAAAAAGGAGAGGGGAGGGGAGGGGAAGGGAAAGGGTTTCCGAGGATGTGTTTTGATTCCCACATTTATATTCATAGCGCCTATAAAGCGGTTTAAAATGAAATATTTCTTACTGAAAACAAATGCACTTCCCGACTGAAATGTCACCAATTGACGGAAGATACGAGTGGGGAGTTGACTTCTCGGACTTGCCTAACGGCAGGAGAAAAGATTGCGTGACGAGCCAAAAGAACGTCCGCGTAGGAGGCTACTTATAATGCATGTTGTACCACTTTGATATAAAGAGAATTCTGTAGAAAAATAAGTTCAAAGCTGTCGAGAGCCGAGAAGAAAACTCCAAAAACTGATCCACAAACATCAAACGAAAGAAATAACTTTATTTTACCATTCTGGGTTTCCCATTGAACTATATGCAATTTACAACAAATTTAAAATAAATACTAAATATTTTTAACTATTACTGTAAAGCAGATTCTTAAGCTAAAGATCCTCTTTAATTTGTTTCATAGTCAAAGCTTTTTTTAAAGTATACAAAACTATTCAGTGAAATCCCGTTTCTAGGACCCTCGATTTCTCAAATAACTCTCAGTTGTATTTGCTTTACTTATTATACAGCACAATTTTAGCCCCGATTTTTCGAGCCGAGATACTGTTTTTATTGAAGGCTACAATGTAAATATTACACATTTAATATTCCGTTTAAACCACTTAAACGTACATAGGGGTAGAGGTCTAAAGTCGCGATGGGGCCTAAAACTGAACTAGTCATGATATATAAACTGACTATTGTTTTACGATCAATGTTCAGGGATCGCCGCCTGCCAAGGCTCCTATAGCCAGGGCCCCAATGGAATCAGTTTTGCATTTCATCCACCCTTGAGCGGTATCTTTCGGGTATCCAGGATCAACATACACTTTTCTGTTTTCCGAATAACTCTTAAGCCTCAGATAATCTCTTCCGTCGAAGACGTAACTTTTGCCATTTGACCAGGTTACCGCCGCATCAATATCATTAGGAAGGTTGGGCCAACCCTGTCTGATAGGTTTCGGGTATCCTCTATCCATGCTCTTCGAACGCTCGTTGTATCGCCAATATTGAGAACCTTTGAAAATGTATGTTTTTCTGTTTCTCTGCCAGGTGAACAACGCGTCCATGTTTGTGACGTCTGAGGAAAGACCGTATTGAGATATGTGCCCGCATCTTTTCGGCTGTCTCCTTTTATTGTAAATCGAAGGAGCCGGCCCGTACTCACAAAATCTGTGAAAGAAACAAAAAATATCATGAAATAGGGAACAACATCAAAACAGATTTCCATTTACAACTTCGGTAAATTTTCTTGATGTAACTCCATATTCTCGATATTATTTCAGTTACATCGTCGGTGTTGGCGAATTTTCTCAAGTTTGTCTTTATTAATTACTCTTGCTTACTCGTAATCATCTTAGTTAATTTTCGAGTTATTATGACTTCTTTGGGGTTTTTCTACCTTGGAAAGGAAACGATTTCTTTGAGGTTCCCTTTAACTTCAAAGGCATTTTGTACATCACAGTAATGATGTAAAATATCGTGACACAGTTTCTTTAAAGTGAAGGAATTAAAACAAACAAGAAGGAGAATGAAATTTTTCTTTCAAACCTTATTAGAACAACTAAGTGTCTTTTCCCCTCGGTCGAAATTGTCATTGAATAATATCGCTTTTTACAAAGAACCCTCACAAACAAATGACAGAAAACTTACCGTGATCCTGTAAAGAAGACGATATTCCCTTGTTTATTGCGATAAGCAGCGTCAACAGGGGTTCTCACGTGAGGAAAATAATCTTTTACTTTCTTTGCTCCGCCCCGTTGCAGTCGTCTCGTGAGCGTGAAGAAATAGTGTCCCTGGAAGAAATGCGTGAACTGCGTGCCTCTAGAGTCAACTTCGACCACAACGGCATCGTACGTCGTTCCGGGTCTACATGCCAGATGAACGTCCGGTTTAGGTGTTTCCGGTTTAGCAGTTGGGGGATCTGTTGGGGCAGGGGTAGGGGCTGGAGTCGGTTTTTTGGTTTTGGGGTCTGTTGGTGGACTTGGCGTGACCTTAGTAGGTTCTGTCAATGAAAGAGAAAGTAAGGTAAGGCTCCGATTCTCAGGATAAGGGAGTCGAGAGGGAAAATGGATGGAGAACACAGAAACGATATTATCCTAAGAATGTTGAACTTGCTTGATCGAGTACTTATAGCATTGTTTTGGCTTTACTTTGGATGTACAAAGATTATCGTATTCTTACATTGACATGGTTGGCTCTTGTTTTAAAATACAGCACAGTTAACATAAAATAAATTGTCTAACATAAACTTAATCGCCAAAATATAGTGTTGCAGGACACTTTGTCCGTTTTCTTTTTAACAAGAGGCCCTGAGAACAAGTACGAGGTTACGTAAGAACTCGCGAAAAATAGACTGGTTTACAGTGTAGATTGAAACGACAAGCATTTGACAGAACCCTCAGCAACGATGACCAAGCCAGGAAAAAAACTAGGTTGAAAAAGAAAATACTTACTTCCATAAAGTGCCTGTATGCCTTGTATGTCATCATACGTCAGCTCGATATTTGGAAGATACCCTTTGTACCAAGGATACATGATGGATTCACGCACGTTGGAATGTTCCAGACCCATGCTGTGCCCAAACTCATGAACCGCCACCCAGTCCAAATTGATGCCGCTGCTCGTCCCTGTAGTGAATGGCTCGTCGTCATCAAAATGGGCGTCACCAGACAAGCCTAAAAGAAAAAAATTAGCTGTTTTAAAATGGCGTCGACTGATGTGATTGTCATAACACCTTCAACCGTCCTTTTCTTGAAGCCTCGCCTCAGTCGAAGGATATTTTGACACTTAAAACGTAGTTAATGCCACTGTCTTTCCCTGTGGTGTAGGGTTCGCCGTCATTAATATGGGAGTCACCGGAGAAACCTAAAAACGTATTTCTCTTATTCTTTAAAAGAAGGTAATAACTGTACGAGTACAGGCCTTTACCCGCGAAAAAGAAACCGGCTAATTTTGATGCTGTACGTAGTTTTCGTTCTACATCATTATCTAGAATTACATGTAGATATTATATAATGGTCCACTTCTGTTTTTTGGGATGCGCTGTGACCTAATGGTTAGTGCGCTGGACTCCCGATCGGGCGCTCCGGGTTCGAGCCCTGGCCGGGGCACTGCGTTCTGTTCTTGGACGAGACACATTTTTCTCATAGTGCATCTCTCCACCCAGGTGTATATATGGGTACCGGCGAATTTACCGTTGGGGGTAACCCTGCGATGGACTAGCATAGTATTGTGTTTTGTGGTGGATGTTGTTGTTGTTGTTTTCGCTGTTGTGTTTTTAGTGTTAATAATTGCAGTGATTACTCTTGCTATAAGTGCAGATAAGCACCAACCTTTGTTGTTGTGTGGATAGTACGCATGCGCCAGTGTACCTCCTTGGCCATCAAACGGATACGGGTCGTTATGGTAACGTCTTACAAATTTAATCAAGATGTCGACGTCATCATCAGGGACGGATGGCTCAGCTTCAGTTATGGTCAGCGTACTGGCCTCCGCCCATTTCTGGATCATTCTACGAAGAATACTTTTCTGTTCTTCTCTACCAAGATCGTTCGTAAATGAAATGAAGCGATAGGTCAAATCCTGCAAAACAAGTGAAATAGATTTCCATTGGAAAAGATTACAATTCAGACTTACTTTTGGACGCAACGGAATGTGTAGACAGAGATGAAAAACCGTAGCTCAATGCAAAATTTTAAATTTCGGTTCGGCTTTGTATTTCTCTCTGCACCTTTTGCATCTCATCAGCATCATCGCATTTGCATCAGCTATTTGTTCGAAACACTTTGGTCGACAAAATGTAGTTTTTTGACATTTATCATTTCCACATCTCTCATAATACACCTTGTTTGGCTCCCCAAAATTTTGCTTAAGTATTGTTTTAAATTTACCTTGGGACGACTGTACATCTCAAGAGAAATTGAAAAAATGTTTATGTAAAATTTTGGGGAGCAACCAAATGAAATAATTGGAGATGTGAAAGTGGCGAATTAAGGGGAAAGGATAAATGGCACACCAAAACGTCTTTTTATAGTTTGTTTTTGCTAAATGTCCTTCAAGCTCAAAACATCAATTCTATGAACCAAGTGAACTAAGTTAATGACCTTGCTCACCATGAATTCTCGTAGCTCAGTGGATAGAGCGCCTGCCTGGTATTAGGAAGGTCATGTGTTCGAATCCCGTCAGGGACTCTGATTTTTCTTTGTCCCAC
Source organism: Meandrina meandrites (assembly GCA_963693305.1). Taxonomy (NCBI): domain Eukaryota; kingdom Metazoa; phylum Cnidaria; class Anthozoa; order Scleractinia; family Meandrinidae; genus Meandrina; species Meandrina meandrites. The sequence continues at coordinate 35,726,043 of OY855909.1, forward strand.
ACTCTTGACATGATGAAAATTTCAAAAAAATTACTTCTTTCTTAACGTACTAGTTATTTACCAGTTTTTTCCATCGAGTTCCTTGCAGATAGTACTCGCCAACACTAAGATCACCAGATTTTTTTCCAGCTGGTTTCAGCTTGTTAAAAGGGTCCTCTCTTCCACATCTTGGTGTGGCGAGCAGCTGCAGTGTCTCGTCGTTGAGTTTTCCCGTTACAGCTAGATTACCGAATTTTTGCAGGTTTGATATGGCCTTGATGACAGGCTCTGAATCGAGCCCGCTACCTCCCCCGGAATCTCCTCCTGATTGCGATTTATTTAGGTAGCCGAAGTCTACCAAAAATTTCAATGCCTTAAACGAAAAAAAAAGAAACTATTAATAAAACTCAATTAAAATTTACAGACAAAATAATACACCCTTTTTTATATAAGAACGTCTAATTTTGGGGCCGTGGCTGAGTGTAAATCTTTATTTTACTAACCAGCTTAAAGAAGTACAATAAAGAGCAGGACTTCGAAACTTCCAAAGTAAAAAGACAAATTTGCATCAAAATGAAATTTGAGAGAAAACGAAGTTTCAATAGCTAAAAATAACTAGCCTACAAGCAGGCTCACCGCCGGATCGTTTCGCTGACAGATTCGCACTTCGTATCGCTCACGCTTGGGACTCAGGTGAGCTATACTAGTCCAATCGTGCCATAAGTGGACAAGATAATGCGGTGAAAATTTACCAAAGGAAACAGCCATAATTTCACTTCAAAAGCTGAATCGCCTCGAGATTTCACCAGAGCATGTTTCATATTAACTATTGCTTCTCTTCAGCGCCGGCAAACGAATTTAAGCTCGCAAAATTTATATTTCTAGTCTACAAAAAAGTTGGCATATATCTGCTACAAAATATATTATTATATAATGGCTGAAGATCTTAGCAAGCTCTGCTGAGCTTTCCCAAGAAAAGAAGATACCCATACGTTAATACCTGTAATTTAAATATAGTAGATGGATATGATTCTCTGATGTAGACACTAACACGGGTTTTGCTATTTTTAAGAATTAACTATAATCTAACTTAATGACCTTAATGGAAAGAAAATCTCACATATATTTATTTTATCGCGGCCCGTAGAAAACAATGAAGCCTTAAATCGCTTTACACGCAAAATGAGATCCTGGCATTTCAACAGGATTTCAAGACAATTTTAAAAAAGATTTGTAATCAAATTAACGTATGGCGCATCCTGCCTAAACTTTCTCCTTCTGTTTTTAATCCCTCTCAATCTCTAACCATTCTTGTTCTTTTTTTGTTTTGTTCTTTGTTCCTTCCATCTTCCGAAAATGTTACTTTGAGGTTAAATTCAGCTTCGAGGTAATTTTAATTTATACATCGCAAAAAGTCCGACACTCAACGGGAATCGGACGAGCAAGAACGAAAAGTTTGACTGCAACCATGCACGCCATGCGAGTAAGCGATACGATACGCGATGTACCCGATACGAGGAATACATCCCGGTCATCCTGTAAACGTCAGCCAGCAGTGGATCGAGGATAATTAATTCGGCAGTAGTTTGTCATTTGCGTGGCCGTTTGTTTGTTTGTTGACTTTTGTTCGTTTGTTTGTTAGACCAGTGACCAGTCGTGCCATAAGTGGTCAAGACAATCCGGTGGAAATCGACACTTAAATTCTGCTCAAGTCTATACCGCGTATAAACAAACTATGCACGAACTGTACTAGTTCAACTTGAGCTAGACAACACGATTCTGGCCACTTATGTCATATTATACTGCTATCCTAACGAAAAATCTCGATAACGTGTTCTAAATGAACATCTGGGCATCTAAAAAGTGGCTCTCTTTGGTCGTAACCACTATTTTTAGCTTTCAATTAAAGCGGGTGTTAGCTCTAAAGTTTTTACTTCAACTGCTAAATTCGTCCAGCTTGTTTTCAATAAAAAAAAAACGTTTAAAACTCCGTGCAGATGAAGAAAATGACACAACCATCTTCTAAAGGTCACCCTACCTTTGCCGATTTTCTTCGATTTACAGGCGCGCAGTCGACGAAGTGGAGTACAGAAGCAAGAGCTATCACACCAGCGATAGCAAGTAACTGCGTCTTCATTGTAAATCTTGAAAAGATGTTTCGATTTCTTCACGTTTCCACTGCTATAAGAAGGACTTCAGTGATCGAGCAGGACAGTAATAGTCTGGAGAGCAGAACGAAGCTTTATTTATAGCAGCTCAAGCATGCTGCCCTGACTCATCTTCGCATTTCAGCAGTGTTGACGTCTGATGAAACGTGACGTAGTTAATATATTTAAGGCGTGTCTAACGCATCACGTTTCTAGAAGAGGGCGATAAACATGACCCTGAAGCGAACGGGTTGAGAGGAAATCGGGTTTTAAAAAATGTTTTGCTTTTGGTTTGGCAATTATCAATTAAATATTGTATCATGATCGCACATTATGGAAAACGTGCAAAAACAAGGGTTCCTTGCTTTCCACTCGAGAAAATGTACAACAGACAGTAAACAGCCCCCTTTATCCTTTACTTCCTGTTTATTTCTGGTATCCGTTCAGTCGCAAAAGCTGCGACGAGCGCAATATCCTCTGAACTGCGGATGACCTATTTCTGACCTTTTTTGGTAAGTCGTAAATTTGACTAAAAATCCCTCTCCCCCTCCCCCCTCGAAAGGATACTCCCTACCAAAATTTTTTCGTCCCGTTTCTTGACACCAAAATATGTGATTTCATGTTCCCTGTTTCACAAATTCAGACCTGACCCCAAAAATTCCATTACTTTCGGACTTAAATTAGTACCATTGTCTGTAGCTGTGTTCACCGACCCAGGTAACCACGTTTCCAGGCCCTCTCTTGCTACCCAGGAATGGCTTCCGATTGCGTAAACACTTGAAACATATTGAGAAAAATAAGTAAGTTTTTTATCTAGAATGTATACAATTCCGGACCAGAATGTACAAAACATACGTACCCCATTTCAGATCGAAATGGTCAATGGCTAGCTACCTTGTTCACTGCTTGTTGCAGACGAAAATTGCTCAAAAAGCTGAAACATCATATACCTTTGGGACCGGAAATCCCCTCCTGTGCAAAACTCCGAATCAATCAATGATTCAATCAATTTATTGAGGTCATGACGGGGGATGAAATTGCCCTCAGAGCCTCGTTTATATAGCGCAACATTTGAACGAAGGGATCCACTTTCGAGAAATACTTTTGGATTTGTTTCAACAGATTTTGTTTAACGTGCCATGCTAGGCGAAGCTACTGTTCCAGCGCATGATCGGCGGAAAGAATTTAAACATCCGTTCTTTAAACACACATTCTTTATTCAACAATTTAAAGGCAGAAAGTCGCAATTTTAAGGTGCTCAAACGCGTTTCCGACACTCGAGTAACATGGAGTAACGACCCGGCAAAAAAGGTCAAACTAGCAGAAAATAGTACGTAAGTTTCTAACAATTTAATAACAGTCGACGTGAGTACACAGAGGATTACGTATTTGGCAACGATTACTTTCCGCACACGCACTTGCCGGTAAACAAGTTTCACGTGTCCACTAACAGAGCCCTAGCCTGCGAACACAGACGTATCAAGCTGACGCATTTCCTGCTGTCGCTTGTCTCCGCCGAATTAAGTAACGATGAACAGAAATTCACTTCATATCGATCCAACTCTAGAAGCTTGATGATTGAGAGCGGCTACTTGACTCCAACACGCGTGTCTTATGAAAATAAACAAACCCATCAACAAGGAAAATTGTTTTTGCAGGTCTTTCAGCTTTGAGTTAATTTTCTGACGCAAAGGAAATTAAAAAACAGATTTATGAGATGATTGTCAGTTCAGACTAATGCAAGATTTTCCGCATTTTCTCTTCGTTGAAAGTGTAAAAATGTTCCTTGTGCTTCTAGTCTTCTAAAAGACGGTCTGCTCTATTGCATAATTGGCGGAAGATTGATTTTAAAAATCATCGTAACAGCATGTAACAGCTCGTGGGAAATTAAAAATTGTCGTTCGCTTTCTTAGAAAGATCGGAAAATGTGTTCAGCTGAAACGTTTCCGACATTTGGCATCGGCCAGTAAAGGCTGAACTGACGGAAAAAGACAGTCGACGTGAGTGTATCAATTTTTATTAGGGAGTTTAAGAAACCACGACGGCGACGCCGAGGACAACGTCGATTAAAACATAGGCACGCTAAGCGTGCAGGAGTTATTTTTTCAATTGATTGGGTGGCTTGGGGTAGAACTGGGTGTCAGTCCTGTTAGGATGGTTTATTTCATGGGTTGAGCTATTTGTGCATGGTTCATGTGCACGGTCCATCGCGCCGACTAAGAGCAACTTTTGGAAAAATAACTCAAAACCAGTTTAAAAAGAAATTGTGCAAATGTTCTAAAATTAGGCTGCTTTCCCTTATATGGGGAAAGCAGCTCCCTACTATGGTGTGCAACCGATCGATCGAACCATACTGTTGAAGACAAAAAATACGTCAGTAATTTCTTCAAACGTAAACAGAAATAAATATCTGGTAGTCACTTTTAAGGTTACCTTGATGTTTAACTATCCATCCCCTTTCATTCCAAGCCGAAAGAAAACCGCTAAGCACATCAAAACATGGATTGAAAACTGTTGACAACATTTACCGTAAACATGATCACAAAATCGCAAACACGCTCACTAAGAAAGCCAAATTGACCCAGAAATTGCAAACGAATAGCCAGATGGAACAAGAACAAAGTATTCTCGGTTTCTGAAATGGCTCCATTATTTTCATCATCAATATAAAACAGAAACCTTTCTGCAAGCAAGGACGAATTTCTTTCGACGAACGCGAGAAACAAACAACTCTAGTCACCAGTGCATTTCGGCCAAACCACGTGACGATTTTACTTGGACTGGTACAATATTAATTTCGCAACCAGAAGCAGAAACGTGCCCTAACTTGTAAGCGTAACATTATCAGTACCGATATTCCCACGGCCGTGCTAAAAATAGCTGTCGATGAAGTTGTGTTACACGCTTGACTGCACACCCAAAAAGCTAGTTTTCTTTTCAGCCGTTGTTTTTTGCGTGACGAGCCCAAACAACGGCTGTAAAGGAGACTACCAAAAAGCTGGCTGTCTTTTTTTTTCTTTTGCCTATGAGTAAACGTAACTGCAACCGCTTTGCGTTGGGAATATTAAATACACTAAAAAGGTATTGCGTCAGCCATGGAATGCGCTGACGTTGCAGCTTTCACTTTCGGTACGTGACAAACAAGAAATATGTTTACTTTGCATGTTTATTTCGCCAGAAGCGACGGTCGTAAATTTGTTTGCAATTTTGCGACTATTTGTCGGTTTAGCCAGTTGAAGTGAATCTTTTGGCTGTTTCATCGAGGCGAGTTCAGAGATCTGAAGAAAATAAATTTGGCCGACGTAAACACTTGCAAGCTAACGTCATTGGTACGGAAATAACCGCATTGCACCGCCGTACTACTAAAGATAGCCATTAATGGCCGTTTTTATACTAGAGACGCGTTACCCGTCTGGACGAGCTTGGGCAAACATTTTGCAAATCGTCCGGTTATCCGTCTCTAGTATAAAGACGGGCACAAGACGCGTTACCCGTCTGGATGAGCTACTTTTTGAAATCCGTCGTTCAGGACGCATTTCCAAAAGTAGCTCGTCTAGACGGGTAACGCGTCTTGTGCCCGTCTTTATACTAGAGACGGATAACCGGACGATTTGCAAAATGTTTGCCGAAACTCGTCCAGACGGGTAACGCGTCTCTAGTATAAAAACGGCCAATGCGAAGCTTGAAATGCGAGACTCGCACAACGACTACTATACCTTCCTACGGCCCTCACTCGCGGCACAAAAAATACAAAAAAAAATACAAATGTTGTTTATCGTGGTCATGCACTTAGCTTCGAGATAGCTAGTTTAGGCATGCCACTGAAACATAGGAAACAAATAACTTTAAATGAACATAACATGGTTAAAAATCCCAACTGGCTGGAGGCAGACCAGTTGGCTATATACAAAGCGTGACCGAGGATTTGAACTCGGGACGACCGTGAAACAAATCCAGCTAGTGGCAGGGTGGAGGGCTTGAACCCGGGACCTCCGGATTACAAGACCAGCGCCCTAAACCACTCGGCCACGCTGCCTCCGAATAATGAATCATCACAAATGATGATTTTCTCTTGCTGTGCCATCCAACCACGTTGTCAAAACACCTAATTTAATATTTGCCAAGCAGACAAAACGTGCCCTTGTAACATCATCACGTCATGAGCTTTTCAAACGATAGTACAATAAATAACTCATGACCGCCCATGTGAAGTCCTACTATTCCTAAGCAGGAAATGTCAAACCTTCTCCGGCCACATTCCAACCTCACTAAAATACCTATTATTTGGCAACTCCGGCTCGAACCCAAATAAACGCACATGTTAACCGAGAGAAAACAGTTTAAACACACCGCGCGGTTGGAATCTCAAATCTTTAACACTCGCCCTTACAAACAACAGCGTCAGTTTGTTCTCATTTGGGGACCAAAACAAAACGTTCAGCAAACACACAACACTCACATTAAAAATGGAAGTGACAACATTTATTCTCAATATACATATTTATTCTACTCAAAAACATCAAACATTTTAATATAAAGTGGTCAACAAATACTATACCCATATTGTGTCGTCAACTGAACCAGTTGATTCCGTCAACCAAGAGAATCACCTTCACCACGATGAAATTTCCAAACACTTTTCGCTTTCAGAACCCACACACAATGTTCTCACCCAAAGCTACATAAAAATCAAGACTTGGAATAGAGACTTCAGACCAACACGGCCCAAATAAGGTCGAATCTATAGCAAAACAAAAATGGCCGTACCTTGAACCGAAAACAAATATTCATAACAACGATCCATATATACAAGCCGCAATTTGATTGGTCCTTGATAGAATCCCAAATCTGATTGGTGTGAAATACATACATGAATGATCCACTCAACCATCCATCCACTTAATAGCCAAACACGTCTTCATGCCGACTAAGAGTTATTTTTTAAAAAAAATAACTCAAAAATGAATTATATTTTAGCTACGAATATCGCGATACTCGAAAGTCATTTAGTTTGTTTCTCTCTGTCAAAACTATCTCAAAACTAAATCTGGAACACAGCGATAAATTCGAAATAGAAATTTAAAAAGTTAGCTGTCGTGGTTCACGTTCTCCAGGCAACACAGAATTCGGTCATTTCACGTTGTTATTTTGAAGAGGACGGCAAAGAAATGTACCAAGAATTAAAACGCACGTGCACAGCCATTGTTCTACTCATTAAACCTTTTGTTTAGCGACGTTGCCGTTGCCGTTGCCGTTGTGGTTTTCTTAAACTCCCTAATGATTATTGAAGCTACGGCAAGTTGATAGTCACGTACCGTATTTTCTCAATTAAACGCCGGACCCCGATTAAACGCCGGCCTCGTATAAACGCCGGGTAAAAACGGTTGTTTTTAAAATAAACGCCGGGGGGGTTTAATCGAGGCCCCGGCGTTTACTTGCGTTCGAACCAACAAGTTGCTTTTCTCATTAAATAGTACTACTGCGACATACTAGTACGCTATGGTATTTTGATAATCGTAAAAACGTTTATGCGGAACTTAGCTTTGCACCCATACTTGCTTCTATCTTTTAGATATTATTTGCGTTCTCTCTGCCGCATATCCTGAATTGCAACATTCAAGTGCTGTATATAATGCTGTTATTTTTGGTAATAATAATCCTCAAAGACTTAGGGACAGTTTGCCAGGGCGGTACGAAGGGAAAACTCGTTCTGCGTTGACAAACTGCCCCTGGTCTAGGAGAATGGGTGATAATAAATCAGTCGGAAAAAAAGTCGGAAAACTGCACTTCGTAAATAAACGCCGGGCCCCGATTTAACGCCGGCTTCAAATAAACGCCGGGTCCACAAGGCCAATTTTGAAATAAACGCCGGGGGCGTTTAATTGAGAAAATACGGTAGTTACCTGATGAATAATTCATCAAGTTAAAACAAAAGAACCGTGAACTATTCTCCTTCGTCCAGCCGTTGTTTGGGCTCGCCACGTTGCGTGACGAGCCCAAACAACGGCTGCGAAGGCAGAGACTGACCGTGACCGTTCATTGCATATACATGTGATATAAGGATAGATTTTTTTACGGTTTTATTTATTTTTTTTAATCCGTAGTTTTACTGTTCAATTGAGAAGACATCAAACACTCTAGAGACTGTTTCATCACATTTCCAGCCACCTCTCTTCTCGAGCTCGGTGATGTGTTTAGGAATTCGCCACTTTCACATTCCCATAATACACTTTGTTTGCCCCTAAAAATTTTGCATAGGCATTGTTTTCATTTTCTTTTGGGACGTACTGTCGTCCCAAGAGAAATTTAAAACAATACTTAGGCAAAATTTTGGAGGGCAAACAAGGTGTATTATGGGAGATATGGAAATGGTACGGGAGGGGCTTGGCCCCCAAGATCCAAACCCAATGCCCTTTCATATACCATTTTTTCCATTTTTGACAAAAATGGTACCTCTCCCACGTACTGCCAGAGATAACCCCTTAAAAGACGTAAATGAATCAACTGTTCGGTGAGTATATTCGAGATTTTGAAAGGCCCTTTTAATTACCTAAAAGGCAGTTTTTCGCGACCCTGTTCTATGCTCCAACTCGCAAAATCCGTTCACACCCAATCTCGTCCAACCTAACTACAACAACAACAAGTCCACTGTAGGAAGTAACCCCCCTCCCTCTGAGGGACAGGGAAGGAAATGTGACCCTCCGACTGTAGCAATAGAAAAAGTCTGCTTAGTCTGAAAGTGATGGGGTTCGTTACTGTTTGAACTAGACGGTAGCCGGAACACTCGCTGCTGTCTAACGATATTATTCTCCCACACAATCATACCCTATTCTCTGCCTTTTCCCTGGCATATCTTTCCCTTCCAACAGAGCGCTAATCAGGGGATCACGGCCACTTAATATCGTTCAAGAATTCCTACTTTTATTATTAGCTTGATGATTGAGAGCGGGTACAAATGTCTTCGACACGTGCGTCTGAGTTGAACAATGTAAAAAACAAGTGCTGGCCCTGGAAGACTAGTCCTTGTCGAAATTTGAGCCTATTAAAGCGCCCTTCACCCGTAGTGCCAGCCTTACATTTGGGGATTTTCTAAACAATAATAAAATAATAATAAAAGTAATAATAGTAATAATAATAACTGAATAGCTTTTATCCAGGAAGTTCTGCAGATCTTAACAAAGTTTCAGCCGGACAGTTGATATTCTGACGCAACGGAAATTGAATTGAGATTAGAAAGATCACCAGCCAGCATTAAAACATAAGATTCCGCATATTTCCTCCGACTCTCAGCTCTTCATGTAACTAACCAAACGCCAGGAACAGGCTAAAAGGAACTCCCCTACGATACCGTATCGTTTTTTGTGTCGTTTTGTTTTGTTTTCCCGGTACTATATCCTCCAGCGTAGACGCTCTTTCAGTCCAAATGGATTGCTGTCTCTGGGGACGAGAATGCACAGGACGCATAGGTGACCGCACAGGTAGCTCCTTTGGGAGCGGTCAACATGACATTGCGTCACAGCGTTATTATAAGAGTTTGTATGGGAATATGACGATCGCACAAGGGGAAAAAAATTTAATAAAATCTCAACTCACCTGTGCTGTTTTGTGTATAACATGTCTTGCTATAGCGTTCGGAGGCATTTCAAAGCGATTCGAGTGGGTTTTAGGTTCTCTGTTTTCCTCTCCATGCAGCTTGGGGTACCTGTGCAGGACGCTGCAATCGCGGGGGGGGGGGGGGGGGGGGCGCGAAGGAAGGAGGGAAAATTCGTCGGCTAGGCTCACGTGACCGTGTGAGCCTGCTTGTGTCTTCAGTTACACCAGCAAGCACATCTGGCACAATTCGAACTGAACTCACCGCTGGACTGAGAAGTGACACACAATATCCTGAATATCTACAAACCTTGATAAAAAACCTCTTTTATTGCAAATCAGTTGCAAAACAGAGGCTGAAAAATGAGAGGGAAGATCTACATGATTGTTGCGTTAACTATTGCGTCTGTACTAAATTGCGTGCTCAGTGCTCCCAGAGAAGAAACACGGAAAATGGTAAGACATTGTTACTATTCTTGTCCAAGAGGTCTTCTCGGCTTTCTTTATAACGCAACGGAACGAACAAAAGCCAGCAGAGAAAACATCTGGGACCAGGCATAAAAATTAATGTGACATAGTTGTAGAAATATCCAGGACGCATTGCCCTTTGATTGTTTTTTGTGATCAGTGTAAGTTGCACAGGTTTGTTTATTCTGTTGTCTGTATCGCAGTTCATCGGTGTTGTTGTCGTATTTCGTTTTTCCTTCCATCGCCGATTGCGCGACAGCCAGTCAGGCCTCAGTCAACAATTCTATCCCCGTTTTCATCAACTTAATATCAAGGGAAAAATTAATTTATTAGAGAGAGAAATAGCTTTCAACTAGTGCTCCGTGTTTATTTTAAGGGTAATCAAATGAATATTTAAAATGTCTTTCTTTTGGTGGGCATGCAGAGGGATATCTCATTTACTTCAATTAACCTCACAGCAAGAGCGGGATCAGACAAAGGCAATCAAGCTACCTCAGGGCATAATGCTTTGCACAGTTTGTTGACAAAGTTTCAGCTTGCAGTTTTATCTGACGCAAATGCAGATGGTCAAGACGTCTGCTAAGATCACAAGCCTCTGCTTTGTTTTTACAGTAATTATTATTATTTCCTCGGTATCTTTGAGTATGGGGATCAGTAATGAGTGTCATCGTCACTCTCGAAACCCTGGACTCTCTTTTTAATTTAAGGCTATAAAAAGTGGTGATTTTCCACAAACTTAATCCATCAGGCCCACTCTCTAAAAATGTAGTTCATTTCAAAATCGATACAGTACTGCGTTTCAAATTGCCTGCCAAGTGTCCTCCTTGGGAGTTTGTACTTACCCCTGGATTCAAGCCAATATGTAGATGAAACAATATTCACATAATATCTAATTAACCCATGTTAGTGGTTGGTCGGACCATACCCATGACAAGACACATGATAAGCCGCCAAAGGGTACCAAAAGGACTGCATATTCAGCTGAAACTCCGGCGAAATCAGGTTAGCGACTTGATATCGCAGACAACCAACCAACCAACCAACCGTCCCTTACCTCGATCCAAATCGCCATGGGAACGAGGTTGTCAGTCATCTCGGTAATTGACTACGATTGGCGTACGGATGCTGTACGTGCAATCAGTTTATGACTTCATGGGGTGAGCCACACCTATGTGCAATAGGATTCCTACAGATTCTTTACGTCAGTCAATCAAACACAATTACATACTAGCGACTTACGTACATCATTATCTGGACGAAGAACCACACGGACCCGGCCGGGCAAACGTAATGACCTTCAACCCCTTGTTTGCAAATTGGAGTCCTCAGAGTAAATTGACATAGCGAGAGAGCATAGAAAATATGAGAGGAAATTTCTACACAGTGGTAGCCTTTGCTATTGCGTTCGAACTGCACTGCGTTTTAAGCGCTCCGATGACACATACAGAGCAAACGGTAGGATTTCGCTGATACCATGCCAGGAATTAGATTTCAGAACATTTATATTTTCCTTTCATTTGTCAATTACTATGCTGGTAAAATTAATGTAAAGTCATGCAGCTTAACTCCCTAAATTGAGGATATTTCACACGCCGATGTCTTAAATGCATTTTCATTGTCGTGAATTCTGGAAAATTGCCCAATGGCTGCGGCCAACTGCCCGCCGACAACGCGCAATTCCTAAAATCTCCAAAAGTTTGGCTTCAGTATATTTTTAACAGTAACACTATTGGATATTTGTAGGCTTACATTAAAAAGCAGCAGATTTCGCAGTGTGTAGGTGCCAAATTATTAATTAGCTATAATAAACCGCGATTATGATCATGTTTGTGACAATTTTCATCTTTGTTTATCTATGTAACCAGGCCTCGGTTCTTACTTGCATGCAAGACGGTATGTACTAGTTGTAGCAGAGAGACGTAAATCAGCGGTACGTGTTTTAAAAAACGCGACGGGCCTCCTCACTCACCCAGCCACTGACTGGTCCTGACTATGTTCAGCATGCGTCCCGCAGGCAGCTTCTCAATAATTCTTTTCTCTAACTTTACCTCAGGCATCGTTTTTGTTGAAATTTGGTTACCTGGCAGACGACAACGACAAGAGTGGAGGTGCAACGAACCCAAACTCGGAGGTATTTCGCGCCTCAATAAGAAAGCTGCAGAGTTTTGGCAATATTCCTGTGACTGGACGAATAGACGCAGCTACTATCAAACTCATCAACACCGACCGATGCGGCGTTAAGGATCCAAGTACTAGCGCCATTGGAAAATTCAATTTACAGGGGACCATATGGAAGAAAAGAGTAAGTTAATCCTTTACAACAGACGAGGAACGCAAACACTGATTCTTTTCTTTCCCCCCCCCCCCCCCCCCCCCCCCCCCCCCCCCCCCCCCCCCCGATACGTAGACATCACCTAGATATAGAAATCAGTTACCCGGTTTGAATTAGCTTGATGGGAACTCAAGGGACGACGCTCATTTGTGACGGGGCGCTTATTTCGTTTTTGAGATGAACACCTGAATGTAAGTGGAACATGGAAGTATAACAGCAAGACAGAAGATGCCTTCCAAGGGGTAAAAGCGACATGACCCTGAATACTGTGAATACTGACAACACATGAACATTTTAACATGCGACATTGCGACACGGCTACCCCCCTTGGAAGGCCTCACAGAAGAGCAGTTCTTTTGTAATGTAGGAATGATCTGAAAAAAAAAGGAATGATTTGAGGTCTTTGAGCAGTTCAGAAGAAGGATGAACCACGAACCAATGATTTCAATGTACTTTAATGATGCTGTAAGACCCTCTTATTGACACAGAATGGGGGCTCTTATTGTAAACAAAGAGGGCCGCGTATTCGTTATGATAATATTATCATGTTCCACTTCTGTTTTACAGGATTTAACTTACCGGATAGTTAACTTCACCAGAGACGGCATACCGAGCTATGTGCAAAGGAGAATCTTTCGAAAAGCACTCTACCTTTGGCAATCTGCTTCGGGATTAAGGATAAGAGAAGTGTACTTTGGTGATGCTGACATCCTTATCAGCTTTGTTAATCGACGCCATGGGGATCCTTATCCTTTTGACGGAAAAAGTGGTACATTAGCGCATGCGTTTTACCCTCACAGTAACAAAGGTAAGTGCCGGGAGCTTTGATAATAGGGAATAATGATAGAGAAATAATATCGAAGACGTCGGCAATCCCCCCCGGGGGGGATACTCCCAACAGTGGACTATTCGAAGAGGGTGTGCCCAAAAGGCGAACCTTTTTCAGGCCGTAGGTATATAAAAGGGTAATACAGAAGGGTAGGGAAAACTTTAAAAGAGCCTTTCAAAATATGAAAGAGGTGTAATTCTATCTTTTCTGTAAAACATAGTATATGAAAAGATAAGGGTTTGGACGTCGGGACGGGACCTCCTCATATAAACAATTTTTGAGTGCCCCCTCCCCCACGGTCGACAACGCAAAGGCAGCATCGCTGCGCTCGGAATGGAGGGGATGCAAGTTCCTCTCTTGCCTCATTCCTGTACATCACATGTGTTCAGAGCTTCCCGGCTTGCGGCTGCAAAAACTGTTAGTTACGCGAGCTAACTTTCACCTTTTTTGTGTTTTTACTAACATCTTTTAATTTGATATAATGTATATGAAATGATTCATATATGAACTGCGGATATATATGAAGGTGATGTGTGATCTTCGCAGTGAATTTCCAATTTAAGCAATTGGAATAAAGAAGCCTGAAAGCATCGCACCGGTATCGCGGACGTCACGGGTTCGAATCCCGTTGAAGCCCTCATTTTTTTCAGGCTTCTTCATTCCAATTGCTTAAATTGGAAATTCACCGCGAAGATCACATATCACCTTCATCTTTTAATTTGTTTACAATTACATTCTGTTTCAATGTGTGACAGGTTTGTCTGGTGATGCACACTTTGATGACGACGAATACTTTACGACAAATGACCCGAAGAACGGTGTCAACTTGGACTGGGTGGCGGTTCATGAGTTTGGACACAGTTTGGGTTTGGAACATTCCAACGTGCGGGAATCCATCATGTACCCTTGGTATAAAGGGTATCACCCAAATATCCAGCTGACGTCTGATGACATACAAGGAATTCAATCATTGTATCCAAGTAAGGATCTATTGCTTAACATAAAATGTAAAGTAAAAGTTATGTAAGAACATTTATTTCTCATAAATCGGATTGTTAGGTTAAAAAAATTAAGCATGTTTCAATACCAGGGTTCCAGAAGACATGAGTGACAGCGCAACAGAGATAGCGTGTTCAAACTGGTTTAGGGTGTTGGTCTTGTAATCGGAGTTTGTTCCCGATCATCCTTAGTTCGATTCCTCGGTAACACTTTGTAAAAAGCCAGCTGGTCTGCCTCCTGCCAGTGGGGATATTTAAACATGTTATGCTTTTTAGAAAGTCTAGGAACTAGGCCTTGGCTCAAAATCGGAAGTCCAGGGCACTGACCATTTAGGCGAAGGAACATTTAAATAAATACAAATTAGAAGGTACGAATGGATAAAAAAGGGAAAATTTAAAACAGATTGCAACTCTTTGGCTGAACAGTTTTCAAAGTTATAATTATAACGCCCCAAAGACATTTGTTTGTTATTAAGCTGTGGCTTTGTCGTATAGACTATAGATATTTGGCAAAACGTAATAAAAAAGACTAAACTCTGTCGTTGTAACTACAAGCTGGCTCTGGCCACTGTCCAATATGTTTGGTAATCAAGTCATTGATTAATATCGCTGTAATCGTTTCAGAACCAACCGTTCGAAAATTGCCAACTCCAGCTACTAGGAGGACCACAACGAAGGCCACTACCACAACCAGACGCCCAGTGGTCACTCCTCGTCCCGCCGTGGTCACCCCACGAGTCACTCCTCGTCCCACCGTGGTTACTCCTCGGGTTACTCCCCGTCCCGCCGTGGTCACATCTCGGGTCACCCCTCGTCCCGCAGTCCCGGATCTTTGTAGCAGTACCATTCGTTATGACACGGTGTTCGTGGGGCATAATAGATGGACTTACTTTGTGGTTGGAAATAAGTTCTGGATCGTTGACAGGGGACTGCGCAGGCGTGGTCCATGGACATTGAAATCATTTTGGAGGCAGGTCAAGACTCCCGTAGATGCTGCTTATCTTAACGGACGGGGAAATATCGTGTTCTTCAAAGGATCAGAGTAAGATATTATTTCAATATGGACAATTGAACTGCGTCGGGGCTAGTGTCACATTAGGTCAGACCTTGTCCTAGTCAGTTTCCGTAGCATTAAGCGACAAGGAGTTTTTCTACCCCACCCTCCCTGGATGAGATGCTAGTCTATCGCAATGTTTCCCCTAGCGTCACATTCGCTGGTCAGGTACCCATTTATACACCTGGCTGGAAAAGGCACTGTGAGAATAAAGTATTTTGCCCATGAACACAGTGCAATAACCCTGGCCTGAACTCGCATACCATTAGACTCGCTAACCCTAACCCCCCCCCCCCCCCCCCCCCCCCGTACCTCTAGATCTCTATACCCGTGCATGTAAGAGCAATCTGGTGGGTCTCACGTTTTATATCAGTAATCCAGCAAAAGAAATTTTTTTCTAACTAAGAATCAGAGTGGACGTCACCCCTTTAATGACAGCTCATCTTTCAACATAATAGCTCATTAGGTGGACTACCCAAAACGTTAGCAGTTATTTAAGGAAAATGCGCCTGAAATGTTTTAAATAGGTTTTCATCAAATGAAACAAGTCGTTTAACCAGAACGTTGTTATGGTTAATTAACAATTAGACCCGTAGCCGGCAAGGGCTACGGGTCATTAGCCCTTGAGGCGAAGCCGAATGGGCTATTGACCCGTGGCCCTTGAGGGCGAAGGGTCTAATTGTTTTAGTATCACCCAACTAGTCGGACAGAAAAAGGAATAAAAAAGTTAGCAAATGCAAGTTGAAGAAAGATTTATTTGGGAATAAAACGAAAGAAAGCATCACGAATTTCGCTACTGGATGACTATTACTAATAGTCCTCTAGTAGCGTAGCCAATCAAAATGCAGGATTTGCATTAGTCCACTAGTTGGGTGATACTAATTGTTATTATTTTTCTTCCAATTTCTTTGTTAGGTTTTGGGAATATAACTCCAAAAGAGCATTAAGAGATTCTGGTAACATCGAACGGTACGGCCTTCCTTCCTCTCTCGAAAACATGGACGCTGTTTTCACATGGGAAAAAAACAAGAAGCCTTACTTCTTCAAAGATAAGCAGTATTGGCGATACAACGAGCATTACCGACGCACAGATTCGGGATATCCCAGGAATATCCGAAGCGCGTGGGGATTGAAATTCCCTGTTTACATCAGTGCAGCTGTTAAGTGGGTGAACGGCAGAAACTACGTGTTCCATGGAAAAGAGTATGTGAAGCTACAGAGAGGAAAGGTTCATCTGGAGTCAAACTACCCAAAGGTGATTGCTGAAAAATGGATGAGGTGCAATACTGGTGTTGGGGCACTGGGATCGAATTCGAAAGGAAGGGGCCTGGATTCAGATGAGCCTTGAAGCATCTTTGAACATTCTGTTAATATTTTTTCTTTTTTGTTTTTGAATCCATGAAAATGGAAAAGTATAATCCATTAAGCGAGAAAGGTGTTGTAATCGACAATTGATCAGATGACAAAGCAAAGCAATTTCTTAAGTAAACGACAATTAATATTTGTAAATCTTTTATTTTACAACGTAATTTGATTTCAGAATTAAGTAACAAATGTAATGTCATTTTATCAAAGTGTTATAAAATCACAAACTTTTCGCTGATATTTTTGCAGTTAGGTATTTGCCGCAAATTATATCTTTAAAGTGCTGGAATGTTTTTAAATATCAGTCGCTTGTATTTCACTAGCAAAATCGACTATTGCCGGCCATTTGATTCATTGTAGCGCATTTTTCTTATAAGCTAACTGATCATCATAAGTTGGTACAGTCAATGTTCTATGGCCCTCTGTTAATAGCGGTCATTTATTAAACTACCAGGAATCACTCCCCATATATTTATTGTATTTTGGAGCGGTCACCGTTTAAACTTCCAGTTCGCCAATTTTATAACATTTTACCTCTATAAAACCATCACCCAGCTAGATTACAATACATTTTTTGGCATGACGAGAAGCATATCCAGTTCTAGCCTGTTCCAAACTTTCTCGGTAGTTGGGGGCGAGCGAAAAAAAGCAGGCGAGCGAGGAGAAAACAAGGGAAGACTAAGGCACCTTAGTGTCCCCTCGTTTTTTCCTCGCTCGCCTGCTTTTTTCGCTCGCCCCCAACTATCGAGAGCCTGGAAAATGCTAGTCCTGTTCCCGAAATCAAGCCACACGGCCTTAGATCACAGACAATCTTACTCGTTTCATATTTAATGTGTGGGAAAATGTTCATAATGTGCTTTGCAAGAAAGACGGTTACCTTACGAACAACACTGGTTGACACCTGGTTGTCCCCTGCTGACCAGTGTCAGCAGGGGACGTTAAAGAACCCACACACTCATCCTAAAAGAGTAGGGCACGAAGTTCCCGGTGTTCTGGTCTTGGCCCGTTGTACCATTGTACTGCTGAAATGCTCGGAGTCATTAGTTCTATTAGAGCTACTCTATAATCCGAGGGTAAATAAAGTATTCACTTCACTTCACTTCACTTTAAAGTCTGATACTGGGCTAGATATGAACCTTCCTTCATTATTCATCTTGGTCGGAAATTTTGCGTAACTGCTGATGTTACCAACCAATGTACATTTCGATTCATGTTATCAGTTGTGGCATGTTACTTCAATTTTCGTCACATCCGCACACGTTATATTTTCTGTAATGTAGCAGTTCTCGTATTAAAGCTTGTAATTCTACTGGTCATCTAGTGTCGCCGAGTTGGTATTGTTTTGGCGGCGAGGGGCATTGTTCTCGTTGTTTGTTCTATTGTTCTCTCAGCCACTCATGTAAAACCTTACGAGAGCTGCTACATCACCTTTTAGGACAACCCTATTAGATCTATGGCCGGCGTCGCAGACGATTTAAACTAACCGTGGCAAAGTCCGTACAAACTACACCGGGGTTTCAGGTGTCCGTTTACGACACAAAAGCGGTCAACCTTTATTTTAAAAGAAGTCACTTGGTGGTTACATCAATACAACCAACATAGAAAAACTAGCATATGATTTTTTTTATTCTCACCACCTGCCTGCCTTACAGTGTATTGATATCAAGAGGAGAAGTTCAATTTTGATCAAGGCTGGGGAAATAGGGTGTTGCGGTAATTGTGCCATTTTGCACGATCAAATTGACTTGCTGCGGGGCGGAGGGTTGTAGTGAGGGGCACTTCCGGTGTGTGGGCATGCATAATTTCTTTATCATTTTAAAGGTGGCTTTGTCACGGCTTTTAACAGATTTCCTAACAGCCAAAATTTATATTTGTGGCGTAGGAAACCTAAAAATAATGGGCCATTTTTATTACCAATTGCTATATTAGAGCACTGAAACTGTTAACAAGCGTCTTTGGCTGCGGACATGATGGCTTGGATGGAAATGGAATGCAACTTGAAAAATTGAAGCTAAACTTTTCAAGTTGTTCCCGAGCGTCTTCAAAAAAACAACACTTATAGCTTTAGTTTGAATTCTATCCATAAATTAAGGTCATATCTTCCCTTAGATGTTCAAAGATAATATTTTTCATGGGTTAAGTTGCCTACCACTAACGTCAGAATAGTTAATTTAACCAAAAATCTGCTTAATCCCCGTGACGTAGCTCCATTATATAAAAAAAGAATTTCCAAAAGCAGGGTACTAGACCGAAGCTAACATTCTTTCAGCGCTTATGTATAACGCCAGTTCGCTCAAATCTTTGTATAATAAAGTCGAACCTGTCTATAGATACGAAGGTTTCTGCTTGAAGAACATTAGCGTGATTATTTTTGCAAGCACGAAGCGACCGCAAAGTTTTTTTCCCGGAAATAAACCTATAAGCCTTTAAAATAACCCACATAACAATCTCCTGAAGTGGGCTGAGAGCTTACCACCCACTGAAACGTTTTTAGATCAGTGGATCACATGGGTGTGTACACTATTGTATAACTTCTCAGGGATCTGAAAGCGATTGTGCAACGCGCGCGTAAGTACTCTCAAAACTGGAAGCGGAATTGCTTATTTGAGGGGATTACCTGTACAATTCGTTAAGATATTGGATAGCTTTCGTTCAATCCAAGGATATTTACACAATCCCCGCGCAAAATGATGAATTTTATGCACGGTTGAACAAATCACCTTTACCATACAAATTACACAGCACTATATATACATTCTACAATTTTAGATATCCGGAAAGTGGGCATGTTTATTTTCGAAGTTTTATAAAAAGGTTTTTGTTTAATTTCGAAACTTGTCGGATATCCTTTGCCACCATCAAGTACATCTTTCATTTCCTCATTAGACAGCGGGATTTCATTGTCTAAAGGGCGGAATGCCAGCATTGTTGCTCTATATAAAAAGAGGAAAAAGATTGAACAGTTTTCATTGGCTCTGTACTGTGACCTTTGTCGAATCACTACGTATTAAATCTTCGGCATTACGGAACTTACTCACACATTTCAAGTTGAATATTCCCACGGAATACGTTGAAAATTCGCTGGACGGCCCAGGTGTTTTTATAAGCGGAACACTCAAGCGGTTACTTACTTCAAGATCTTTGAATATGCGAACATTAGTTCTCGTTTGTTTGTATGCAGTGTTTTCACTTGTACCAGCAAGGCCCACCGTGGAACCGACAGACGTTTTGGTGAGTTTTGATTTGAAATCTGTTTGTTTTGGTTATTTTAAATGCTTCAACAAGTTCACGCTTTCTAAGCACGGGCGAGACAACTTTTCGGTATTTTCATTGTCACTAAAGGTCACTAAAAGTCTTGAAAATTTGAGAACATAATTAACTTTTCACGCTTTTGATAAATTTATTAAAAAGCCGCTCTAAGGTTTGTTTTTCAGTCTTTATTACGTTTCGAGAAACCTGTCTTTTTATAGCCTGATTCACAGTCCTCACTGAGCCTTTCGCAGACGAATACTCGCTTTGTCGTTCTCAGCGACCTGCAATTATCAAGCGGATACTGATATTTTTCGCTCTGGTTTGAAGCAGCTACGTGTATATATGACGAGGACTTTGTTTCAAAAGGAGTTAGTATTCTAGTGTTTTTATCACTATGACTCATAACCTGCGAAAGAAATGAGAAAACGGAATTTTCAGCTCAAATATGTTCCGCAAAGTTATGGGTCCTGTATCAATATTGTTTTTCAGCCGCCGAATATCAGTCGTTCCGCTTTCGAGTAAATTTATTGATTTCTTTTTTTTTTATTACGTTTCGAGCAAACTGTCTTCCAAGTTAGCCTGATTCAAAATCAAGAAAGTTTAACACACCGAGTCTTTCGCAGATGAATATTTATTTGTCTCGCTTTGTCGGTCTAACCAAAGTCAGCGAACTGGCAATTGCACATGATATACCGAGCGGATCCAGCTATCTTTTCGCTTTGGTTTAATTTGAAGCAACAACATATTATATGATAAGGACTTTAATTTGTTTCAAAAGGAGTTGGTATTATTGTGTCTTTAACACTACGACTCATAGCCGGCAAAAGAAAAGAGAAAACGGAATTTTTCAACTCCATTGTGCTCCGCAAAGTTACGTCTCTTGTAGCGATATTGTTTTCCAAGCGAATATCGTTCCGCTTTGATACGCCGTAATAAACTCCAGGCTGTAACGATATGGAAGGAATTTTACCCAGAAGAATTTCACTTAACAAACAAGCTCGTTTGGGCCTTTCCTGTGTTTAAAGATTCAACGATAAAGAACGGATTCTCGTAATATGATGTCACACATGACGTCAATATGTTACTTCACTGTGTGTCACTGTGGGGCCAAAGGATCAAACACAGTCAAACAAACTCCTACATGATTCTTGAATAAATTATAAACAACAGAGCTTTTCAAATGGTGAAAGTTTTGGTCTGAGTTCATTCGAACTTTTCAAACCTGCGGTAGGAGTGCCTGTGGTCCAGATAATTTGTCTAATTTTAGATGGGTCCGAATCATCATTAATTTTAGTAAATGTATCTGAGTTCTGTAATTTACGTCACTGTAAAAGTAGACGCTTCAATTCGTCGAGGCATTTAGGCATTTCAAATTTCATTACGATATTTAAATTATTAAAATTGTTGCTAGATTTGTCGTTGTTTCTAAGGCTGTCAGTGTTCCTGTATCGTCTTCATTATCCAGAGTTAAAACAACTTGAAACAAACAAAAATAAAGCCATTCTGTGAATAGTTATTACGCAATTACGCAATATTTGACACAATTCTATTGTTAGTTCGGACTATTTAGCACTAACAGTTAGATGTTGTTTCACGGGTTAAAAAAAATTACTCTAGTTAGTAAGTGAAGAGAAAGTGATTTATAGGCGATAGAATACAACATTTTATATTCAGTGTTTTTCGACGAATGTGTCCAAAATATCTGCCTGAAAACAAACGATTCTGCCAATATCAAAACAATGAAAACCAAGAAGGAAAGCAGACAATAACTTTTTTTTTTTTTACAGTAAAACGTTACATTACATTACGTTATGTTACAAGAAACAAAGCACTTTACAAGATATTTCCTATAATACACTACTAAATCTTAAATCAAACTAAAATGGAAGGGAATTTTAAGTGCAAAAGTATCTATTTCGCTAAACGCCTTTACAACAATTGAAAATACCTTGGATAAGAGGAGAAACTATTTGATATCTATTCAGTTTCTATTTATTTAATCTGTTCTATTTTGTATTTATAAACCATTTTCTTTATGAAGTCTGAGATCAGTAGTGATTCATTTTGGAGTTTTCTTTTGTAAATATAGTAATTCATAAATAGAAGGGTGTAATTAAGTTTTCTCTTTAAGCTATGTGATGTGTTCATCAAGCCAAATAAAACCTCTTTCGTCGTGAGAGCGAAAGAAGAATTGTTATTTAAATTGAACCATTGTAACACCTTATCAGTAAAAGATTTTGTGAAGTGACAATTAATTAACGAATGATCTACAGAATCCATTTCTCCACAGTAGATGCAGTCTCCGTCTTCCTTGATCTTGAATCTGAAAAGCTCCTTTTTAGTTACAAAAATCCTATGAATTACCTTGAAATGAAATTCTCGCAATTTATTTTCTTTAGAGGTTTCACGAATTGATTGAAATATTAGATTCCAGCAGATGTTTTCGGAAATAATCGATTTTTCCCAGCGCTTCGGCCCTGCATGACTGTTTGTATGCGTTTTATTTACTAACAGCCAATAGAAATCCTTGGCTTTTGCTTTCATCAAATCCAAGTAACTGTTTTCGTTGATCTGAAAAGACGCTGGATCGTCATAAAATTTACTGTCGTCTAAAGATATTTTTAGCTCCCGTGCTCTTTGTAGTAAATGGCTTGGAATTGCACTTATTACTTGAAAAAAGTGAAGAAAGGTTGTCTTTTTTAGTTGAAATTTAGATTTAAATTCCGCAAATAAAAGAACATTTCCCTCACTGCGATATTGTTTTTCAAGCGAATATCGTTCCGCTTTGATACGCCGTAATAAACTCCAGGCTGTAACGATATGGGTGGAAAACATAAATCCATTCATCGTTCTCGAATGAATTTTACCCAGAAGAATTTCACTTAACAAACAAGCTCGTTTGGGCCTTTCCTGTGTTTAAAGATTCAACGATAAAGAACGGATTCTCGTAATATGATGTCACACATGACGTCAATATGTTACTTCACTGTGTGTCACTGTGGGGCCAAAGGATCAAACAAAGTCAAACAAACTCCTACATGATTCTTGAATAAATTATAAACAACAGAGCTTTTCAAATGATGAAAGTTTTGGTCTGAGTTCATTCGAACTTTTCAAACCTGCGGTAGGAGTGCCTGTGGTCCAGATAATTTGTCTAATTTTAGATGGGTCCGAATCATCATTAATTTTAGTAAATGTATCTCAGTTCTGTAATTTACGTCCCTGTAAAAGTAGCCGCTTCAATTCGTCGAGGTATTTAGGCATTTCAAATTTTATTACGATATTTAAATTATTAAAATTGTTGCTAGATTTGTCGTTGTTTCTAAGGCTGCCAATGTTTCTGTATCGTCTTCATTATCCAGAGTTCAAACAACTTGAAACAAACAAAAATAAAGCCATTCTGTGAATAAGCTTTTGAGTGATTTCACTTAACCCGTGAAATAGTTATTACGCAATTACGCAATATTTGACACAATTCTATTGTTAGTTCGGACTATTTAGCACTAACAGTTAGATGTTGTTTCACGGGTTAAATAAGATTACTCTACTTAGTAAGTGAAGAGAAGGTGATTTATAGACGATAGAATACGACAGTTTATATTCAGTGTTTCTCGACGAATGTGTCCAAAATATCTGCCTGAAAACAAGCGATTCTGCCAATATCAAAACAATAAAAACCAAGAAGGAAAGCAGACAATAACATTTTGTTGGAATTTTTGCGGCTTGTTGTTATAAATAACTCACAAGCATACGCTTCTGGTCTGATAACCAGATCGACCGCAACACAAACTGGTGTCCGGGAACAATGCAGAATTGTGAACAAAAATAGCTCACATTCCTATAAGGATTATTTTATAATTCAATAACCGTGACTACTATCATGATCATTTCAAGTAACAGTTGAAAAGCATATGCTGTTACTACCGTAAGATATCCATAATATGCTTCACAGATTTCCGTAAACCATCGATCCTCCAGTTGAGTAAATCTGCCACAGATCGAAAAACTGGGTCTTTTTATATCGCTGATTTTACAATATCCGTTTTTTTTCTGCTGCGGTTTTGCTTGATATTAGATGGGGAAAATGAAAAGGAGCCGGCTATTAAAAGCACGCTGTTTACATATGTTTAAAAATGAATATTAAAAATCCCGCCATGAGAGTTTCACTAAATACTCTTCAATTGCCCCTGACGTAGTCTAACATATTACATTTAGATTTAGTACTACTTCAAAAAATCCAATGGACGTGCTGCAAATAATTGAAAATCCACTTATATTTGCCTTACCTTGCTAAAACGCACTGTACTGGCCACAAAGGTTGTTTGAAACTGGGGTGTCTACGGACGGATAGGAAAGAAATGGTCTAGAATTTGAAAACGTCGGGCCGATGTTTTCAAGTTTGACAGTTTTACTTGGACAAAAATCACTAAAAAAACATTGATTATGGTTTGTTCAAATCTTATTGAGTGAGTTTTGCCTTTTTGTTGTTTTTAAACGACAAAAAGGTTATTTTCTTGATCAGTAAGTGCGCCTTTGTAATTCTAGTATAGTTTACTCAAAAACTTAAAAGACATCTTATGATACTGCCCCTTAGGTGTGTCTTCTATACAATGAAGAATAAAATAAGCGTCGTCATGCATAGCTCATCCAATGAGCTATTAGACTCTACCAGCTTACAGCAGCCCACCTTGTAGCGGTCAGGCACGAGCAAAACATGCCGGCGAGAAAGAAAGCCTGCTCGCTAACTAAATTTATTTGGTTCCTTTTATTTCTCCAGCGGAGCACTTTTCTACAATATCGAAGCTTTATTGTTAGGTTTCCTATGACTATACGTCTCAAACTATTTAACCGAAGTATACCCCTTTTACAATTAACGATATAGCTACCAGAAGCAGCTCTGTATTTACTTAGGCTTGCTGTGAGTGGTCAATAGTTTCACCTGAAGAGCACTTTAAATTGAAGCGCGATTTACGAAATCGAAATCCTGCACTTTTTAGTCTGCTCCACATTAATTTTTCGCTTGATTTTATTTCGCTAAGTTTGAATATTATGTTTTAGTAATTCGTATTTATTTTCGTATTTTCTTCTTTTTCAAATTTCAGAATTATTTGGAGAGATACGGTTACTTATCTCCGACTGATGTAAAGTTTGGACGAGTGAGAAGCAAAGGTAAACTTTATCAAGCCGTGAGAAATCTTCAGCGCTTCACAGGGCTGAATGAGACTGGAAATCCTCAAGACCCAAGCACCATCGACTTGGTTACAAAACAGCGCTGTGGATTTCGAGATCTTGGGAAAACGGCGCTATTCCGGAGAAAGAAAAGATATTCTCTCCATGGAACTTTGTGGTATAAAAATGTAAGTATACACTGAATATATGTTTTTCTTTCTAGAATGATTAGTTCTGACTGGGATCATGGGTTTTTTTTAATAATCCATTTTATTTTGCTTAAGCACCATGCGTTGTCCTCGGCGTCGCCGTCGTCATTGCTTAAGCTCCCTTGTATCACTCAAGCGACGGCAAAAATAAAACACAAGTTGATATATATAAACAATAGTCTCCAATTGACGCGAACATATACACGGATATTTGTCTGCGGACATTATCTGTTCCGATCGAACAGGTTTCCCCAGTTTTGGCTACATCACATGACGTGTTTAGACCAATCGCGCGCGCGAAAATTTTTTTGATTGATTGCAAGAAAAAGTACATTCAAATTCTGGAGCTATTGGGCGTTAAAAACAGTACACAACGATGAAGTATGATGAAGGTTCCCCCTCCAAACCTTTTGCAATACAGAAAGGTGCAAGCAAGGTAAATTATGGTTCCTGGTGGCCCAAAAGAAAGACAGTTGTCGAGGTTCTGCGTATGCCCCAGGCAACGGTGACTTTTCTTTAGTCAAGTCTATTTAAAAGAACATATCTAACATTTGTTGTAATGTGTTATTTCATATCGTTCAGCATTTAACATACAAGATGGCAAGCTACACTTCAGACCTTACACAGAAACAAGTTGACAACACAGTACAAGCTGCACTGAGCATGTGGGCAAAGGTTACTCCGCTGACCTTCACCAAAGTGACCAGCGGGAGCGCTGACATTGAGATAATCTTTGAAAAAGGGAAAGACAAAGGGTATTCGTTTGACGGCAGAGGAGGAGAACTTGCGTATGCCTTCTTTCCAGGAAGCAATACTGGTGGGTCTATGAAAAATTAGTGACTAAGTTCTAACATAAGTGTTTTTGTATTATAACTGAAACTGTTGTCTCCCTCCGCAAGCTCAAATTCTTTCTGCGCTCAAAAGAAGTCCAAGGTTCGACATGAAACTCCGGGAAGGACTCCATTGTCCATATGAAAGTGAAATGCTCGTACGCGTTGCCTCGCCTTAATAATAATACTTTATTCAAATACAGAATACAAAGAGTATTTGAAAAGGAAGACCATGCATGAGGTTATCCCTATTTAGGTCCCCTAACTAAAATTACAATCTAAAATTTATAAATTTAAAATATCTATTACCTAAATAATTAACAATTTGAAATTTAGAAATTTAAAAATCATTTGCCTTATTGTGGTCTCCGGTTCTTAAGGTGTTCACAGCAGAACGCCAATAGTTTTTGACGTTAAGGTCCATTTTAGGGTAGCACACGAAGAAATAGAAACACGCACCAAACCGTCATACTGTTTTATTGGTCTAAACGACCACCCACGCATGAAAAAGGTCCATTTTAAGGGTCAAAGAACCTTGAGTCACACCCAGCTTAGTCTACTTTAGAGCATTTAAATTTTCCGAAGAGCATTTCCTTCCTTTTCATATTAGGTTTTTCCCACCCCCTCTCCCTGGCGCAAAATAACAAATTTCTTTGAGGAGTGAGATTTATGTTTAAGACGAGGGTACACCTGAAGCCCGTTTTTCCACCGCTTTTCTTGGGTTAATGCGAATATCTCGTTCGCGTTTCAGGCATTACAAAAACCCTATCACCATTTCAGAAAGCTATGTTTAGCGGTTTTTTGCAAATTTCTGGGCGATTTTGGGGTTGTTTGGGAAGAGATATAAGGATTATAAGGATAAGTAAAATTTTGATAAATAAGAAATATTAAATATTTAATGTGATTTTAAAATTAAAATTTGAAGTTAAAAATTAGTAGACAGACATGAAAACAGTCCCCTGACAACCTGGGATGCTCTTGCGTTGGGGTCAACTGTCTGGTGGTTTTCCAAAAATAATTTTCTTTCTTCTATCCCTTCTTTAAACCTCTTTTAAGAGGTTTAAAGTTTAAAAACTTTCACTCAAATTCAGGTAAAATCCCGCCTTAAATTTGAATAAAGATGTATGGTGTGTGGTCGAAGGAGATGTGTAATAAGTGAAAAACCCTTTGATGTATGCCTCATAACTAATCTCTGCGATAAATACATGAAATAAATCAAATATATGTGAACTGAACAAAGAATAATGAGCTCTTCACAGCTGTAGATAATATTGTAGCCGTCAACGGGATTCGAACCAATGATCTTTGCGATTCCAGAGCAAACGCTCTACCGCTACTAAGCTGCGAGACCGCTGAGCTGGTCAATTACAAGTTATATTAATACCTGTCAAGTCAGGATGATTAATTGAGACCTTTTCTCGTACTCCAGGAAGTTTTGGAGACGTCCATTTTGATGACGAAGAGACTTTCACTGTTAAAAACCAGCCGGGAGGAGTGGATCTAAACTGGTTGGCGCTGCATGAACTGGGGCACAGCTTGGGGCTGGAACACTCTTCAAATAAACGTGCCATAATGTACCCGATTTATCGTGGTTATCAGCCGGGACTTCAACTTCATCGCGATGACGTCATGGGAATTCAACAGTTATATGGTAGGTTAACACTTACAGTAAAGGTAAACATGCTGTCGAGCCGGAGCTCATCCCGGTTTTTGTGGCATTATAATTAACCGGCTTGAATATTTCTACTCCCCCCTGGATGGGATGCTAGTCCATCGCAGTGTTACCCCCAGCAGTAAATTCGCCGGTACCCATTTATACAGTTGGATGAAGAGAGGCACTATGAGAGTAAAGAGTCTTGCCCAAGACCACAGTGCAGTGCTACGGCCAGGGTTTGAACCCGTACCGTTCAATTCGGAGTCCGGCGCACTAACCATTAGGCCACCGCGCCTAGAACAACACTTACTTTACCAAGTTCAAAATTTTTAATTCTCCCTTCTGTTTAACTTAAATTTTTTAAAGTTAGCTTCTGAGAATTTCGTGTTACATCAGGACATCCATACTGACGACATGCTGTTGCATAATCATTAGGTAAGCCGTCAATCAACAGAGTCACACCTACGCCTCACCTAGATCCGACCCAGTCTCCGGGAAAACCCAATCCATGCAGTAGTACGCTTGACGCTATGATAATGACCGATGACCAGACCACATACGCTTTCAAGGGCGCTCATTTCTGGCCAATCGGAGATCAGGGATCTTTCACTAATGCTTTGAAAATCTCACAGTTTTGGGAAGGACTCGAGGATGATATCGATGCTGGATATACAAGGCATTATGACGGACTTACGTTCATTTTTAAAGGATCAAGGTGAGACCGTTTCCCTTCATTTCTGAAGAATTTCTTTTCGACTGATCACTAAGCCGGTTTTATTTGGCTCAAATCTCGAATTATATTAAAATAACATTCTATAGGTACCATCGGCAATCATCGGAAAACGTCGGCAAGTTTTCATGAAAAGTTCGGCAAATGTTCTCAAACTTTGATTAGCCGGAAGCGTAGGGAAGCGTAAAAATAACAGAGTCATTTTCGCAAATTTTCAAAGTTCTTACGTACCCGGCAAACTGTGCGATTTCTTCTGCCAGAGCTATTACTAGTAATTAACAATTATTCACCGAAGTGGAGGTGAACAGCGGTGGATATTTACCGAGCCGCGAAGCGGCGAGGTAAATATCCGCCGCTGTTCACCGACACTGAGGTGAATAATTGTTTTAGTATATACCAAACCAGTTGAATGGATTTGGACGATTTCAAGCGGAAAATTGTTCTTTACTTTATTTTCACTACTGAAAAACATAATTTAAGTGTTTAATTTACTCGTGAACACAACCTGTGCCGGTCACTATAGCCTGGGAAACGTCCGTGAAGTCATGAACATGCTGCAGAAAACTGTTCATTGAATTATTACAAGATGCGGCGAACGACTCTCAAGAATACGCGGACTGGATTTGACCGAAGTTTAATGCGGCTGCTAAGCTAGTTGACTGGAGGAGAGTCAGTGGAAGAGGATTGAAAAACCACAGCAGTTGAAGTTGATCTTTGGTGCAAACCTAAATATTTTAGTCTCCAGCGCGACTTTGTATGGCCAAGCCGAAAACAACTTGCCAAAATCGTTTATAGCACGACCAAAACAACTGCAAGGATTTACTGGCTTTAAAACAGAGATACAGGTATGAAATGTACTTAGTTTTTTTAGCTGGACGGTGACCGTGAATATTAGGAAAAAATCCAGACTTTAACGTTTTAATTTTGCGTACGTGAACGCGGCGAATGTAAACAAAATATTTTGTACCACATTTTATCGATCGTTTTGTTGAAGGAAACGCTTAAAACGTTTTAAATAAACATAGCTAAACCTAGTATTGTTCTGACCTGGTACAGTTGACGACACATTTAAGTACAGCGGCTTCTTTTATGGATCAAAACCCGCTTTTTTAACCGAAGTTACTTGTAGAAGTCATCTTGCTTTGCTCGGAGGTGAATAGTACTTGCTATTCACCTCCGAGCTAGCCAATCAGCGCGCGCGAAAAGCACTATTCACTGGTTTGGTATATACTAATACACCTTATTATATAAACTGCAGAGGTATAGCGAGTGATAGCAAATCGAGAAAAATGGTATCACACATGTGTGGATAAAAATGGTATCCACACAGTGTGATATCATTTTTTACCAATCAGCTCACAGAGTTTGCCATGTTATAATGCTCAATGGGCCAAGGTTTATCGATATTAAGTCGAAACATCTTCGGATCTTCCTCGGCAATCTTCGGCAATCTTCGGAAATTTTCGGAAAACTTCGGAAAATGTTCGGAAACATTCGTAAGACTACCGGACAACATTTTCAAAATCTTCGGAAATCTTCGGAAAATCGTCAAAAACCTCGTTATTAGTAGGTTTATAAAATAAACAGAACAATACATGGTTGCTTGGAGATATGAAATTTATCTTCTCGTGTTCAAATCGATATCTCACGAGTGAGCGCAGCTCACTCGTGAGATATCGAGTTGAACACTCGAAGATAAATTTCATATCTCCAAGCAACCATGTATTATCCTCTATTTATTCAATGGTTTTACATATAACACGCGCGGATATTTTGCGAGTCGCGTTGTATTTTTCCGAGCCCCGAAGTGGTGAGGAAAAATACGAGCAGTGAGCAAAATGTCCGCTCGTATTATATGTTAAACAGTCAAATAAGGGATTTATTATTCCACTAATAAAATAAAGTTTGGTTCGGCCATTTCGTTGCTCCGCTTTCAGTCCGTGTTTTTGCCCTGTTCTACAGTGTAATAACGTGGCATATTTTGCGCGTTCTTTTGCCCTACTATGGTAAAATGGCCCAATAGTAGAATAATGTGTTGCACACTTTTATTACATAGAGTGTATTTTACGGAAAGCTATAAAATTAACAGTAAAAATAATATTCTTTAACTTTGTAGATACTGGACATACGCAAACCGAACACTGGTGCAAGGACCAAGAAACCTAACCGAACTAAACCTGCCAACCGAAGTGCACGACATGGATGCAGCCGTGGAATGGGGCGCAAATGGAGAGCTGTACATCTTCAAAGGCGAAATGTTTTGGAGATATAACAACAATAAAAAGAGTGTTGACCCTGGATACCCCAAAACAATTCACTCCGTATTGTCCAAGCTACCGAATCACCTCGACGCCGCCCTTCAGTGGAAAAATGGCAAAACATACTTTTTCAAGGGGACACAATATTACGCCTTAGATGACGCATCTGTCCGGATACGGAGCGGCTACCCCAAGTTGATATCAACTTATTGGATGGGGTGCTCTCCAGCTGGGCTAGTTGGCGGGAAAATATCGCCCCATCGTTCTTCGACTCGCAGTGTTTTTCCAAATAAGGTGGATTTTTTTGTCTTCGCGAGCTTTATTGTTATGTTTTTAGTGTAGTCTCATATCAAAGATAATTTAAGATGATTTCATATGAAGACCCGGCCGTCAGATGCGGATAACAGCCTTAGATTGCAACTGATATGACCAGAAGTTCATAAGCTGATATGACAGCTTTCAATCGATCAGTCGTTTCAATCAATCAATCAATCAATCAATCAATCAATCAATCAATCATTCAATCAATTAATCGATCAATATATTAGCCAATCCTAACCAATTTGTGCACATCATATCTTTCTTAATACATGCGCACAGTATTCAGAATATTAAATAGGTTTGGTTAGGGACATTTATTCTGAGACCGTTCACTACTAAGTAACACATATCAGTATCAGATTTTCACAAAAATATCCGTCATTAATAATATAATATAAGTAGACTATTACATCATAAAACAACTATTGTACAATGTAGTGTATATATATTTATTTGTCATCTTGTGTCATCTTGATATAAAAGAAGTGAATGTACCAAATATAAACATACGCAGCCAGCCTTTCACAGTCATAATTAGCTGCACATAGCTAGTGTTTAAACACAGTCATAATTAGCTGCACATAGTCTCAAATAGTAATAAAAAAAATATAATTTGAATCGGTTAGAAAGTTCATGTACTGTTTGCGCGGGAAACGGGCATGTCATTATTTATGTTTACACTCAATACTATCTATGTGGATTTGATGTTTGTTATAAAACATTACTTGTGTGACTTACTTTGTTACATCATTTGTCCTTCGAGTTCGTCGATCACTTTTTGTTCACTCTTTTTCTCGTCTCCGCGCTGTTGTCATTATTCGTTTTATAAATTAAAGCTTTTTCCGGAAACATGCTGTTTAGCTGATTTTTTTTTTTTGCCTGCCATTTTGCTATTTACAAAACATAGGAGCCAAAGCCATCTTATTTACTTTCATCAAGGTGACGGTGTAAACACGATTGAAAAATGGATTAAATGATGAGCAAACACTCGCCAGTAGGATAGAAGCAGAGCAAAGTCCGGTGTCCTGTGTGCAACGTATGAGCTGGAATAGTATATTTGTCTATTCTCCTTTTTGTGATTCTGAAAATTGTATACCTGGTAGCATCTACCCATTTAAAGGAATAGTGAATATTGACCTTAAAATGGGCAAGGAATAACGAATACTCGTGAAAAATGCGCTAGGAATAATGAATATTCATAGTGAAAAGATTCTTCAACCCACGCAACTTTTGGAACTTTTCAATGTCACCTACCCTTTTGATTTCCCTTATGATACCGGATGTGCAACTCCAGCTCAAATTAAAGCAAGTAAATGTCTGAGGCCTTGTGTCCAGAATCTGTCCGGGTGGATTGATCGATTGCCCCAGAGGTATCAAATGGTATGCAAGAGCGAATAAGCATACATCACTGTCGGCATCCTGCTAATTCTAAATAAGTGAGTGACCCTGGGAACGAGCTTGAGAAGAGTTTTCCATTCCTACTAACGAGCTGCCCGTGACGTTCTCAATCATTTGCTTGGCTTCCTGGGGCTAATCGCGTACGCAATCATGTCCTACGTCGTGTGGGTGATTTTTTAGTGACTGATTTTTTACTGACTGATAATTTTTCCTATGCTTCAGAGCATATACTATCGTCGGCATATTCATAGCATATCACTGATAGCGTTAATCAGTCCTACATTCATTGCTGTATGAAGTATCTATTGATCCTTCCTAACCAAATTTCACTTCCTGTTTGCGAAATTTTGCATCAAAATGTTTATCAGTATGACTTAAAGTTAGCCGTTCGTTCGGCTCTTAACTGGCTCCGATTTCTGTTCAGGGAAACTATAAAGACAAGTTCACTCACGTAGAGAAAAGAGAGAGTTACGGTCACCACTGACAGATGAGCATCCTGTTTCAGCTGGCAAAATGGAACGTTTACGTGCCAACACAGTGGCCGACAGCCACACGATTTTTCAGCCCTTAAAAGGGCAAAGGCAATGTTCGGTATAGTGCGTGCCGTGCAGCTAACCACACTGAATTGCGGCAATCAGTGCCTTATAGACCACCTGAACATCAACGCTTCATCAAAGAGCTTCAAAGCGTTGATATATAGTTATGCTCGATACCTTATGTCTCCATGCAAAACCCACCTTTGGGTAGGTTTAATTTCATAAAACGCTCGCTACTTGCACATGACAGGAAGTTTTTTCTAAATGATGGTGAGGACAGATTAAAATTGGATTACCGACTTCTGTCTTGAACACGTGAGGACTCGTGTTTTCATTTTAAACACGCCAACGGCTAAATTCAGTCATGTTTCTTCTAGACAGCAAATCGTGACCTCTACTTCAGTTTATTACCATATTAGTGGTATTATATTGAGGTATTAAAAGAGACTACACGCCTCTTCAATTTCGTGTTGATAGGTCAAACTAAAGAAAACAAAAATCCAGGCTGTTCTGTTATCGGAGAGTATTAAAACATTGAGAGCCGAAAAGAAAACTTTCTGGTCACATACGTCCGGCTTAAAGCACGGAAATTGACGATTAAAGCGGAGCAAGCCGTGTTTGGTGATTCTCATTTTGTCGCTTAAGGGTCGTTCCACAGTGAAACTGGCGTTCCCTTACTGCAAAATTAAAACCTTCAGTTAGCTTGCAAACGAATCTGACTTCTAACAATCCGATCAGCATTTATACAAAACTTTAAGCCTTGAAACACTGAACTGTAAGAAAATATATAGTGGTCCTGAGAAGTCAACTCAATCAATAACGTGAAGGGCTCAGACAGTAAGACCGGAAGAGACAAAAAACACTTGGATGAGGAGGAGAGGGTGCCGACCATAAAACTTGCGCTCGCCGAAGAAAACGTCATCCGACTGCTTCACAGTTTGTCCTTGGGTTTGATTTCCTCCCCGTCCTATCATCGCTAGTAATGGAAAAACCTTTAATCTTTTAAAAACCGTTAGACGAGAAGAAAAAATAAACAGAATAAACTAAATTATAAAAGAGCATCGATTTAGAAAGCAGGCGAGGCCTAGCCCGGGCCCTAGGGTTATGTGGAGCTAATGCAGATGACGTCATAAAAGCTACCAGGAACGCGACAAAATCAACTCTTTGGAAACTGTAATGTGAGGTTTTGCCCTCGTTAACGGCTGCTTTACAGATAATGCCACGATCTTGACAACGAATAAAGGTGCTGGCTGGATTTTAGCGATTTCACCGTACTTCAAAAACACCCCTGAAACGGCGAGACCCCTGAGAATTAAAAAATCTTTTTCGAATCTTTTTCTACATTGATTAAATTCGTACAAAAACAAACTTCAAAATTCTCTTTACTAATTTTCTTGGAATTTCTCCCACTGTTGTGACAGGCAATCATGTTCTTCGTTTCCATAACCATGAAATAGCCTCAAGGACTGGAAGCACAATATCGATATTAGATATAATAGTTCTTTTATAGAGAACAGTAAAGGGATGGCTCACAGTGGTTTTGTTAATTGCTTTACAATCAAATTTCTGCTTAGACCAAATTAAGTAAAAAAAAAAATAAAGAAAAAAAACAGCCCAGAGTAAACGGAGAAAGAGTCGCAATTATCAATTTCTGTTCCGCCGTCGATTTTCTGCTCGCACCAAATAAGACAAAACTCAGGACTGAGCAAACACCGTATGACCTTATTATTGCAAAAAATGATGATTAAAAGATAACGATACTGATAAGCCCGAACTTACTTACATTTACTTTGAACAACAATTTTATCTGTACGCAAGGAAAATGTGATTCTTGGTGATAAGAAGTATTTGATAAATTAACAACGACTGTGTTTTAGTAACTTTTAAACCATTTTGCAGTTTCAAGAAAATCTGTGGTTTTCATGGCAGCAAAAAAGAAACATCATAGCAAATAAATGAATCCTGTCAAAAGTTAATTGTTTCTTTAAAACAGCCATTAGATACGGCTCTTGCACCAACAAAGACAACAAACTTATATACAGATTAGTTTTAGCTTAGGCTTGGGCTTCGTCCAAGACAAAATAGATAAACGCCTTTTCAGCTTCATCGATAAATAACAGGATGGCAAGCCGAAATTAAAATCTCTTAAACTATTGATTGTCATGTGGTGATTTTATACCGAATCAACATCAAATGCAAACGTAAATATTTGTTTGTTTTTCGTGGAAAATAGACAAAATAGGTTGTTCCTTCCTGTATAGAACGCTTTGTCATAAGTGATAAACGACCCACGTGCACTTTCAAACAAACCATGTGCGGTTTCCGGTTTACACTGGGTATACACGACAACTTGACGGGTGATCCATTTTCGCCAAATATGGGAGTGAAATAGAACACTTTTGTTCCCTACCGGAAGTGGCTCTTGTTACGGTCAATGGGTTATAAAATGACGGCTCTTCACGATTCATCTAAAGTGGTCAACACACCTTTTCCTGATCATTGAAATCGTTTAGTAGAAGCACAGTCCAGTCGAGGGACCAAATATACAGTTTGCGGTGGCGTTACAACAGCTGCCAGTGAATTTCGTAATATAGCTGGCATCCATCCACGCAAAGGGAGGTATTTCAAGCTTATAAAAGGACAGAACTTTCAGTTGTGACTCCATTGAGGACAAGTCAACATCAATTTTTGACATTGCAGCGACAGAACATTCAACAATACTTTCAGTGCTGACTGAGCGGAGATTTTCAGAAAAACTTCTCAGTGTTTTAAGAAGTGTGGCGAATGGCGGCAGTACTTAGTTTGATCTTCGGGATTTGCTTCCTCCTCTGTTTACAAAATACTGCGATGAGCAGTCCACTCAATTCCAAGAAAGTTGCAGCAGGAATTGTAAGTAGCTTTATTCTTCATTCCTCAGTTCATCGTTTCACTTTATGATGCTATTTGCATTTTTACCGTTCATGAAACATGATGAAACTTGAGTCAATTTTCTTACGCTAAACCGACACGGCACGTCTCGCTTTTGCGTCATTTGTTACGGAAATCGCTATGCGCTACAAAATCCCGCTGCGAAATAGTTATGAATGTCTTCGTTGAAGCTAATAAATTTTATCACATTGACGAGATGAGGGAATTTTTAATCGAAACAATTACTCTATTTATCGTAATAATTACTGCGTGCATGTAAAGAATTCCGTCATTATTATGTCATTGGGGCATTGAACATTTCGAGAATTGTCTGGTTCAACATGTGACGTCACGCTCGTGAACCAAGAGGGCGCGCTCCAAAAGTATCAAATATAAAATTAGTCCATGAATTGTTCGTAATTTGGTTGTTGAACCTGAGAAAATTGCTCATGCGGGAATTTTATTCTCTCTTGTTTAGAGGTGCGTGTTTTCACGATCGATATTAAAGTGACACCGGAAAACGTGACCATCAGCCGATGCAGCCACATGTCGTGGAGAAATATTAGTTTCCTTCGACTCTCCGGGCTCGAAAATCCGCTT
The DNA here is from genome assembly GCA_963693305.1 of Meandrina meandrites. Classification (NCBI taxonomy): domain Eukaryota; kingdom Metazoa; phylum Cnidaria; class Anthozoa; order Scleractinia; family Meandrinidae; genus Meandrina; species Meandrina meandrites. The sequence goes on from OY855909.1 coordinate 35,762,669, forward strand.
TTACGCACTGAAACAGGAACATGAGCGCTTTCCAACGAGATTGTAATTCAAATAACGATATAAGCAAAAGTAGTTTCAATTTCTTTGTCTTGCGTTTTGTATCTAGTATGGAAAAAAATACAAATTACGGTTTCTTTTCCACTTTTAGCGATCACGTCATTGTTTTGATTTCGATTTATATTGATTGTCTTCTCGCCACTTTATTTTTTGAGGCCAATTAAAAGCCACTCGAGAAAACAAAGTCGGCAGACATTTGACGACAGATGCATTTAAGTTCAAGGATATGAGACAAAAGAAAATATTAAAACCGCAAGCTGCATAGAAACGTTGCCAAAAAAAGCTCTTACTATTTTTCGATCTTAACGATCACTATCATGCAAACCGTAAAATTCCGAAAAGAAAACCTATGCTTATATTTGCTCAACGTCCCTTTTAGATGGGCTTAATTCAGGGAGGAACAATATACGGGGTTGGATGGAGGGGGCTTTTTTCGAATCGAATTTGCGTTATTTAAAATGTTCAGGTTATTTTTGAAAGGGATACTGCGTCTGAAAATTTTTAGGTGCATGCAGCTGAGAATACCACACAATAAAACTCTCAAAAAATAATGATATGAATCCTATAGTTGTGAAATGAATATTACAGATATTTGGGGCAACTCTAACGACGTAACAATGCACAAAGCACACACTGCACTTGGGGTAAATCCAATAAGAAGGTAACAAAGGTCTTACCGTTTAACCCTTTAATTTTTTCCGGCTTCTTTTTTTGGCGCTTTAGGATTATTTAACAAGATTTGGCTATTTGGCCAGTGATGATCCAACAACAGGAAAACTAAGAAGCCAACAAGATTTAGAGAAATCCATTAAAATGCTTCAACGTTATGGGGGCTTACCGGAAACAGGGACGTTAGACGCTGCGACAATTAAGCTCATGGGGGAGTCCCGTTGTGGTGTGTCGGATTTTGGTAAAACCGACAACACGCGAAGAAAGAGAAGGTACACACTACAAGGAACACGTTGGCAGAAACCCGTAAGTTATTCATCGTGTTACACTGCTACCCTTTCAGCGTTTTTGGCTTCGATTCCTCGAATTTATTGTAAATTATTTAAATTTTGAGGTGGCAACTAACTAGCTTGTCCACATCTCAACTCAAACTTATTGCGCCTGTAGTCCCAGTACTTTCAAAGAGACACCTCATTGCAGGCGAAATACAGTGTTCCTATGGGAATTCCTATGTCAAAACGATTCCCATAAGATATATTTTTGAAATATTTCCAAATATATTTTAAAAATAAATATGTTCTGTGGAACAAATTACTTTGGTCTGAAGATGTGCTGGGAAGCTTGCAATCAGGTTCTGAAAAACTCATTCCTCTTCATGGCTTCTTTGCAAAAAGGCCTCTGATACCCAAGACAGCCGGCGGAAAAATATATATTTATGCTGTCATAGTTTCCCTTAGTGTCTCTACCCTATGGTCAACGCCGACTTATAATATAAAATTCTTTTTATCTTATTCTGATTTTAACAGGATTTGACGTACAAAATTAAATCTTTCACATCAGACATCAGGGACACAGAGAAACAGCGGCAAATATTCAGAAAAGCGTTTAAATTATGGAGTGATGCAACCAACTTGAGAATTAACGAAAACAGACATGCCAATGATAAAGACGTTGATATTCACATCAGTTTTGAGAGCGGATATCACAGTGACGCATATCCGTTTGACGGACAGGGCGGAACTCTCGCGCATGCTTTCTACCCTCACAACAACCTGGGTGAGTAAACGAACGAACGAACGAGCGCACGAGCGAAAGAACGAACGAAAACAAACGAACGAACGAACGAACGAACGAACGAACGAACGAACGAACGAACGAACGAACGAACGAACGAACGAACGAACGAACGAACGAACGAACGAACGAACGAACGAACCAACGAACGAACGAACCAACGAACCAACGAACGAACGAACGAACGAACCAACGAACCAACGAACCAACGAACCAACGAACGAACCAACGAACCAACGAACCAACGAACCAACGAACCAACGAACCAACGAACCAACGAACCAACGAACGAACGAACCAACGAACCAACGAACCAACGAACCAACGAACCAACGAACGAACCAACGAACGAACCAACGAACGAACCAACGAAAACGAACGAACGAACGGGGGTGGGGGGGGGGGGGGGGGTGGTAGGAGGGATTCTACGGAGGTTAATCGCAAGTTCCTAAATTGTTGTCGGTGTTAGTGGGCTTTTTAAATAGCTTAATTTTTCATATTTTAGAAAACGATTTTCTTTTTATGACCTCTCTTGTCAACAGTATAGTCTAGGCCAAGAGAAACTTAATAACCATAGGAAAGTAAATTATATTTTATGTTCTGTTGTAGGCTTATCGGGTGACGCGCATTTTGACGACGGTGAACGCTTCACCACAGGAGTAAATGACGGCATCAACTTGGACTGGGTGGCGGTTCATGAGTTTGGACACAGTTTGGGTCTGGAACATTCTAACGTGCGGGAATCCATCATGTACCCTTGGTACAAAGGTTATAAACCGGACATCAAGCTCACTTATGATGACATACAAGGAATTCAAGCCCTTTACGGTGAGTGATGAGTTTCGCGCACACCGCGTAGGCTAACAAAATTAATCCACCAGGAAGTCGAGTACAAAAATCGAGTACCAGAATAATTTAAATCCTATTGCGTTATTTTCTACCCTAAATAAAAGGTAAAGATGTAAGTAATTATCTGTGATAACACCAACAACTATTTCCTATCAGAGTCTGAGAAAATGAATTTCAAAGTTTACAAGCTATAGGCAAAATCTCACGTGTAGCCATTTCGTAAAATCGTCTTTAAGCGATTCAGTGAAACTTCGGAATTGGTTTTCGATGTTTGGTGTTGTTAGAAATGATTTCTTTTGATAAGATACTTGAAGCAGTAACTCAAAAGCCGCCTTGCAATGAAGTGTAAATAATTTTGGAACATAAATTTGTCCAATAAATGCTCCGCTGTCCAGTAAACCATGTGGCACAAACGAAGATAATCATCAAATCGAAGAGTTTTGTTGATGAACCACCAAATTGTCAGAACGAGGTGAATATAAGTTAGGGATTAGCTAGGAGAGGTATTGACGAATTTCTGATTCGGGTCTGACCAATTTCTTGTAGGAAGACCAACACGGCCAACAAATAGTGCCGAGAAGCCGAAACCAACAACGACCCAACCCCCCATCCCTGAGGAAAATGATGTCTGTTCCATGAGCTCATACGACACGTTCTTTATGGGACCTGATAAGAAAACGTACGCACTGAAGGGTACTCAGTACTGGATAATCTCATCTGGGAGCGGCGCAGGCTTGGAGAGCGGGCCACATAAGGTTACTGACTTGTGGAAAGAACTTCCTAACAAGATTGACGCTGCTTACATGAAAAGCGCAAACAGGCTGGTTTTCTTCAGTGGATCTAAGTAAGTGCTTTTTTTTAATTTAGTTTTTGTCTTAATTTGATTGACTCGTTTTATGTTGCCTGGAAATATTTTGAAATAAGGGCTAACAAGACATGGCTGGCAATGCCAACTTTCGCGGCATTCTGTGTTTTTTGAAGGAGTGTTCGCTAAAGATAGTAACCATGTTCTGACCTGTTCTATATGTTAACCTGTCTTTTTTCCATTAGAGGAAAAGCAAGGTCTCCTTAGGCTAGCCTCTAAAACATTTTACTCAATCGCTACACATTTCGAAACGAAATTGCTTGCTTTAAGGTGCTAATTTTGCTTTTTTTGCTTTTCACCAAAGGGTTTGGCAGTATTACTACAGAAGTGAACGAGATACATACCACATCGAGTACCGTGGACCGCGCAGTTTTTCACAATATGGGCTGCCAATGGACTTAAAAGACATGGACGCTGCCTTTGTTTGGGGAAGAAACAGCAGAACGTACTTCTTTAAAGGTGACAAGTACTGGCGCTATAACGGACGGAAGATTGATTACGGCTACCCCAAAAGCATCAAAGTTTGGAAAGGAGTTCCTGCGAATATTAATGCCGCAGTCAAGTGGAGGAATGGGAAGACTTACTTCTTCACCGGAAGTAGATACTACAAATTCGATGATTGGGAGCTTCAAGTCGAGGCTGATTATCCCAAGAGTATTGCTTTGAAGTGGATGCGTTGTGAAAAGGACAATCTGGACATTGTCACGACCACCGAGACACCCGTGGCCAAGTCGCAAAATGCAACACAAGGATATGGGTGCGATCACAACCACGAGCACTCGTCTGGATCAGCGGTCTACCCAAGTCTTCTCACGCTCTGTTCCTTACTGTTAGTCATTTTTAAACTGAACTCTTAAGAAGTTGTTTCAGTTATTTATTTGTCATTTCCCGATAACACGGGGACATGCGTAGTGTGAAAGAAGGACTTTTACGCGGTTTGTCTCTTTTTCAGCCGTTGTGGGTCGTCACGCAATCTTCATAGATTGGGTGGATTGCGTGACAACCAAGGAATGGCTGTAACGCTGGCTGAGCGCAAAGCGGCTTAGCAAATAACAAAAGGACCTAAGGGGAAAGAAGAACAAAATCCAGAGTTTGGTTTAGGTTTCTTTTCACACTTTCGACCCAGCTGCAAACTTTGAATTTTAAGTAGGCTAGTTTTCAGAATTTTCCAGTTCTGAAGATCATGGAACGATCACCTCGCATCCACTGTATATAATGTTGGTTTTGTTATCTTTAAAGTTTAAATATGTAACGTTGGTATATATAGTTGCATCACCTATTACAGTAAATTATGAAAAAATTGATTATAAATTATTCAAGAGCAAAATATCTTAATATATAAAGGTCAATGATTTTAAAAACAAACGTCATTCAAGTTTCGTTGAGAAAATTATATCTGAGAATGAAACACTGATTTTCCAGAATATATTAAAAGCCTCATAGATTTGTTATTATTTATTTTTGCGTTGCAAGGAAACAAGAATAAATTATTTTATATGATGTTGAACGTTTGGTCAGTGTCTTTTTTGCCATTTCAAGAGCCGTTCTCTTTCCCCAGCAAGCAGTAATCCTTTTCTCAAGCTGACAAAATTACAATTGCAGCCTCTGGAGATTATAACGTGATCAATGAAGTGAACAGAGTTGAGTTGCTGAGGGGAGGGGTATCAGGTCACACTCAACTGCATGTGTGTAGTTTGCGCAGACTCTGCCAAAGACACACTGGGTGTGGCACGCCTAAGAAAATTGTGCTCTGGTTTATTTCTGTGCCTACCCGGCTGACTATTGTTTTGAAAATGTTCAAATTTACAGATAGAATGTGAACATCCATCCTTAATTAATTATACCCCCACTCCCACCCCCACCCCCACCCCCTGGTACTGGCAACTAATCAGGGAGGCCCCACACTTAATGTGGCAGTCTCACCAAGGTTTAGTGCTACTTCAAAACCCAATGAGGGTGTTGGTATTAACTGGAAATCCACTAATAGTTTCCTAACATTGCTAAAACGCGCTGTACTGGTCACCAAAGTTGTTTAAAACTGGTGTGGCCATGGACATTTTCAAGTTTGATAGCGTTACTTGGAGGGAAATCACTCAACAACCACTGATTATGGTTTGTTGACATCTTAGAGAGTCAATTATGCCTTTTTCTGTCCTTAAAAGGTTATTTTATTGTTAAGTGAGTGTACCTTTCTAATTCTAGCATAATTTACGCAAAACCTTAGAAGACCTCTCATGATACTGCTCCTTTAAGGAAAAACTAATGCAAACTAGTTGGAAAGAGTCTGAATATAGAAACACTTTAAAATGTTTACTTCATAAATTCCTTTATTTCGGATACGCAAATCCCTTCCAGTTCCCTCATGTCTACACTGTTGTTATTGAATTGAGAATAGCTACCGCAGCCTACCGGTACAAAACTGAATTTACAGTATTTATAAACACGATAATGGAAATTCACCTGCCTGCATACCTACTATAGTGGAACCTCGGAACCTTGATATAAAAAAAGGTCAAGAGACTGGAAAAATATGTTCTCTGTTTGAGGTTCTGTTATATTGGGGCTCTTTTCCATATTTTTTTATTATTATGTGGCAAGGTAGTCTCAAGGTAAATCCGAGCACTGTGATTGGTTCTAGTTCAGGATATTGCCATAAGGACCATTTCCACGGAACTGGTCATAAGCCATGTATATTTTGTTTTCAAAAGCCAGCAAATTTAAAATTTGCAGCTAAAACGAGTGCCATATAATGGTAGTAAACTACTTGCTAACCTAGCTTGCTCGAGCTGTACTGGGAAATATTGGCCCTCAGTCGCTTTTGTATGGGCCTTGCTGCGCTTGGTCCGTACTGCAACGACCTCAGGCCAACTGAATAAACCCCAGTACGGCCCTCATGCTGGGTTAGTAAGAGAAGACCAATGACTTCATTACAGGGGTTCATTAAATCAAGGTTCCACTGTACTGTAGCACAATATACATTACTGCACAGCACATTATATTCTGTATATTCCTAGTGTTTTGCATGGCTATTGCAATGTCATGTTTTGAATAAGCTCCTATGCAGCACAGATGCTCTTTGGGTTTGTCATGTAAACTTTTCTTCCACATGTGGGAGAAGAAAGCATGATGATGAATGTGTGACAAGCAGTCTGCATACGAGGCTATGTTTGGAATCACGCTTGCACATGAGACTACCAGTATGGAAGATATAATGTCCTTTAAATTCTGTTCATGTCCCTGATTTATATTCCATTTTCTGTTAATATTTACAAAGTCTGACAGGTGAACATTGCTACAAAAGTCTCCTGGATATTCTGTAGAGATGAAAAGCTCTGCTGGAAATGTACGTTATGTACAGCAAATGAGAATCAGTTACACTGTGCATGTAACTACCAATTTACTAGAAAAGCCAGCAGATCACTGGAATTACCTGCAGTACTGACATCCACATCCTGAAAGAAACCAGTAAATCAAAATGAACATTAGCACAAATTCCTGTTATATAATTTTTATAAGCAACTTCACTCAGCAAAATAATGCACAAAAAGGCACATCCCATGATACTTGCAAGCAAAGTTGTCTATAAGCAATATTATTATTAAAAACTAGCAATTGTATATTGCAATTCCTGCGTTTTGATTGGTTAACAGGCAATGGTATATGAGCTCATATACCATTGACCACAAATATCGTAGCTGATATGCGTCAACGAAAACAGCTGGGGAGCTCAAATATAGCAATCCTTTTGGGTGTTTTTAATAAAACAATTATATGAGATCGTTATAGCCAACTCGGCACTACGCGCCTCGTTGGCTATCTACCATCTCATATCCATCACACACTCGTGGAATAATTGTTAAAGGTTTGCCTGTAAGATCCAACCAAAGAGAAAGCATCCAAAATCCAAATTCCAGGCTGAAATTTATAAAATTAAATTTCAGCCTGTTTCTATGGGAGAGAGGGGACTATCTTCAGCTGTGTTTTGCAACACTGCTGTAGTGTATATTGATTGCGTAAATGGACTCACAGTGCCAAAATTTGTATCACAACACTAAAGAAAACTATAGCCTTGCATTGATAAGCACAAGGCGAAGGTTTCCTAACATATTTTTTATTCAATTTGACACCATAATTTTATGCAATCAGTCTACAGGCACCAAAATCCCTGCCCTATCCTAGACTCTTCCGAGTTTCAGTTTTGTACAGCAAACCCTTCATATCACTGATCAGTTTTCTGGTACTGATACGGGTGTATACAAAACCTGAGCTAGGTCATGGCCCGGGCCATGGCCTAGCCCAGGTTTTGTATACACCCGTACTAATACACTATATTAATGTTCTTCATGCAGGCTGATGAAAAATCCCAAATTTCAATATCAGTGTACATCCTATTAAAATAAAAAAAATAAATTTATTTATTTAAGTGCCAGAGCATTTAGCACTGTTGTACTAATGGTGGACACTGTAAATAAGCAAACAAATATTACAGACTAAACTGCTGGAAAACCATACCCTTCATAGTAGCACATACCTATCCAGCTTTTATGTAATGAGAGTATCCCCCACCCCTCCAAGAACTGACCACCAATACCACTCCTTGCTGTACTTACTTTAATATCAACTGAAGAAGCCTCTTTGGAGTCTCTTTCCTCCTTCTGAGGTGAAGGTTCACTAGGTAATGATTCTGGTGTCTCTGACTCAATATTCACAGCAGTTCCCTTTGGAGGAGTTTCTGACAAAAGATTCCCCTTACTTCCTTTTGAATGAGTCTCTGGTGTAAGACTTTGTTTACTCTCTTTTGGTGGCGTCTCTGAAGCAAGACTCATTTCATTTTCTTTTGGTGGTGTCTCTGCAACAACACCCACTTTACTTTCCTTCGGTGGGGTCTGTGCAACAAGACTCGCTTTGCTTCCTTTCGGTGGTGTCTCTGCAACAAGACTTGCTTTACTTCCTTTCAAACGTGTTTCTGACACGAGACTTGCCTTACTTCCTTTAGGCGGTGTGGAAGAGAGGCTTGCTTTACTCCCTTTGTGTAATGACGAGGACAGACTAGCCTTGCTCCCTTGCATGCTACCTGCAGGGCTGTACTTAAGGCCATCAAGCATAAATTCCTTCCTAGACAATGGCTCTGATCCTGGAATGCTTCCACTGTGGCTTGTGTCTTTAGATTGTGTGTCAAAGTCATGTCGTTCACTTCTTTTATACTCAGCGGCAGTTGTTGTCGTGTTGATTGTTTCAAGATCAGCTTCTAACATATTTTTCAGTTGTTCTTCAAGCTCCCCCTCCTCCAACAATAACTGCAGATCTTGTTGACTCTTGAACGAGTTAGAAAAGAAAATATTTGCATGTGAATAAGTTGGATATACAAGTTGTATTTGCTGGGTGGATTTTGCATGGGCGGTTATGGGTGGGACAGGCACCAATGGGTTAAGTTAATTTTTAATTTAGCAATTATGGTGATTTCATGACAAATTGTTACTCTGGTATAAAGTACATTTGTCTTCAATGTACCTGCTAGCCACCAATTAAAATCTCGAAAACTAGTTCAGCTAGCTAAATTTAAAAACAGCTACTAAATCTTGCATAAGAAATCCATTACCAGATTTGGTAGCTGCTACAACAGTAGCAGTTAAAGTGCAGTTTGACGGAAAAAAATGTATGTGAGAACTTGTCCTAACGGCATGCACACAACTAAAACACTGCAAACTGCTTGACTCTAGAAACTCACTCTTGTTTCCCAGGACCATGGAGATGAAAATTGATCTTTGGAATGGATCTCCTATTAAAATAACAAAACAAAATAAAAATGATAATAATTTAATATGATTCTGGATGGATATGCTCAGATCATGGAGAAAATGTAAGTGACCAGTGCATGCATGGGTTTGGAAGGTGTTATTTTATTCTGATTGGCAAAAGCTTAGTTGAAAACATTTTTCTCACACGCTAAGCTGGAAGTCTGGTGGTAGCACATATGGGGTCAAGTTGTTATGCCTTGGTATAACAACAGGCTTTTTCTTAATGCTGCAAATCATCTATCTTGGAGGGGGGGGGGGCTGATTTAATTCAAGTACATCTATCTGGAGGGGATACCTATTAGAAAGGAACAAGGGTCTTATTTAATTTAGCAAAAAGGCTGGCCGAGGTTATGAGTTCACTACACATTTTTGACATGGTAGCCTACTTTGATCAATTAAGCAAGCCTGCAAATAATTTTTTTTTTTTTTATAGGAAGGTCACTTGTCAGTCCAGGGGCCAGTTTTGACCGGACAAGAAGCCAGTCTGGTCGGACAAAAAATACAAAATACACGTATGCGCGATATTTTTAGACCAGACAAACCGGAAAAACATTCTGGACTAGCAACAAAAAAATTGTCAAAAGATTGTTTCAGGCAATTGAAATTAATTTTGACCCTTTCTGAAAACAATATATTGTGCTGAACTTGTTGCATTCAAATTCAATTTTGGATTGACTACAAAGCGTGGCCAATTGCATATTGTGGACACGCTCTTCTCCCAAGAAAAAACTGTCGACTGTCAATGCAGTCGGAACTCGGAAACAATTATTTGAAGCAAGGATGTTCACGAAACAAATTTACAATCAATCTGATTGAAAAACTTATGGAGAATTTTTTAAACATTTTAGATTCGACTCGGTTCTTGGTCAATAATTAAATCCACAAAACTTACATAAACAAACACCCGGGCAACCGGCAGGTAATAAAATAAGACTTTGAATTTTTATCTGATTGAATGTTTATTTGTGATAGTCACATGTAGCGGAATCAAATCAGAAGAAATAAGCGATCTTTTATGACATTAAATTATTTGTACAGTATATTCTTTGAAGTTAACAAAAGGCAAACATGGCGACACACGGTCTGGCTGTCGGGTCGGCTTGGCAGAAGTTTATTTAACTCAAGATCGCTGATGCAAAACGGTATCTGACAGGCTCTAATTTTGATGTTTCAAATAATTTTGCTAATGTTTGCTATCGTGCATCCACAATTGCGTAAAAGTTTGTTAGTGTTGATTCAACAGACTGTGGAAATGAATATTTGGGCTACCAACCCCCGAGTCAATTGATGTCATATTTTATCAGACATGCACCGTCATAATGTCCGAACAGGCCAAGCTTTTGCCAGTCAAAAGCTGAAATTTACCGGACATTTGTCTGATGACCGACTGTTATTTGGGGGCTTGATTAAGTGTTCTATTAAGCATGTTCCGTGCTGTTATTGCCAACCTGAAATAATTGAAATCTGGGAGACTGCCAATTTTGCATCAGGATGCATCTTCTCAATCCTCAAAATGGAGTTAAAAATTGAGCACTACCAATTCACCCCCACAAATGTGTCAAAATTTCCTCTCTAAATTGGCCAAAATTAGAATGAAAACTCAAATTTTAAGAATTTTCCTCCGGGTGCAGGAGATTTAATTTGGTGACCTGTAAGGGAGAACAGGAGATCCATTCTGTATCTGGGAGATTCCTGGATAATCTGGGAGAGTTGGCATGAGGCCCTGCCAGGGGGGTGTCCCAGGTCGCTTGTCGGAATTTTAAAATGTCTCATGTCGGCGTTTTGTCAAGGCTACACAACGCTGTCGGGCATTTAGCGACATACACTTGGCTTCGTCAGGCATTTGTCGCTATTTCGTTTGAGCGCTGTCGCTACTTTTTGGCCCATGTCACTTGTCGGAATTTACCCTGGCAGGGCCTCTGGCATGGGATGTCCAGTGTTTTAAGTTTTTGTAGACAGCACATGTTGGTGAAAAGCCAACATAAGCAACTCGATTTTGTTGACTTCGCTGCCAATACATATACTGTATTATATTGTACAGACACTTTACATACAATGCAAACAGGGATCTTAGAGTTAGGTTTTCAAAATGTCAAAAAAAAATTATATTATTGACTTTGCGTGTTAGAAATCGAGTAGACAAACATTTGGATAAAATTTTGTCTCCTAGCATATATTCTGATAGCGTTGTATAAAATAATTCTTGTTAGATAGGTTATTTGTGTATAATATAAAACTAGAGAATGGGTTTGTACATCACGACTCAGATCCCAGTGGCTATAAAAAGTTTCTATATTTCCCGCATCTGTTTGATATTGTACAATTTATAATCTTTAACTACCACACCCAAAACACTTGATGAATCACGCTTCTTGGCGATCGAAGAACAAATTTAGTGTGACAGGCTGTTGGAGTTCATACACAGGAACTTTTAAGGAATTTTCACTTTATTTTCAGCAAAAAGCTGTTCAAAAGGAAAAAACAGTTGTTTTTGGAATGTCCTTAAACAGTTAACGATTTAACTACAAACAAACCTTGAGGATAAAAAGAAACAAAAGCTTACCGTGACAGATGCAATGCTATCTCGCGGGTTGAAAGTACTCGGTTCTGACCCCGAAATTCCATGGGCCAACCTCAACACTGGAAACCAATCGGGCTTTCTCGTCGAAAAAGAATCATCTAAATAATACTGCTTTCTAACTTTAGGGCCAACCATACGTTCATCTATGAGTTTATCCTGTTCGTCTGGGCTCAGTTTATCCCATTTGCCGCCTTGTTCGGCCATGACTTCGCGTTGTTCGGTGATAATTCTTCGACTCATGTGATTCAATGATTCAAAGTACGACAGAACATATTCATTCATGTCTTCCACTTCGTTTACATACTTGTTTTTCGGTTCAAAAGAAAACCTCATTGTTTCAATTTTCGGTTCAGTTGGGGTCTCATCGGCGCTTGAGTCCTCCATGTCGTCGAAATCTTCAGCAAACGCCTGTTCTATTGCAGCCGTCACTTCCGTTTCTGAGATAATAGTCGCCATGTTTACTTTTTCTGTGGCTTTTCATTCAAGGAGGATTACCCTTTGTTCTAAGAGGAACTGTGATTGGACGGAGCAATAAGGCCAACCAATCAGAAGGCGTGTATTATCATGGTAATACAAAGCGCGCTGTTTTCTGCAGCGCGCTTGTTCTGCACAGTTCTTGGAGGTGAAAGCGGAGTGAAGGAATTGTTTTCCTGTGAAGTTGAAACGGTTCCACTTTCTAAATCCCTTAAATTGCACAGTGAAATGCTGTCGCTTTGCGACATTATAAGAACTCGAAAATGAGCGAAGAAAGCGAAGACGCCGCCAAGGCTCCAGTGGAGGAGAATCTTTCGAAGACTTTGCAATCCACTTCCGGCCACAAAAGCAAAACAGTGATCGCTTTTACGTCAATTTTGGTGGCAATTCTTGCTGTTGTTGTCGATCGCCTTGTTATTACACCAGTTCTATTGAAGAAGAGGACGCATCAAGGCGAAATCCTCGATTCAAGCGCGAGATATGACGTGGTGGATGAGGAAGTTATGAGTTTGTTTGTAACCTTCGATGAAAACTTGGATGGGTTTCTGGACTTGGGAGAATTTGTAAAAGTTGCGAACAAAATTTTGCATCGAAAAGTAAGAAGTTATTTTTTTTATAGTTGGCAGACTGTAAGAAAACAGGTTTACGAATAATTACGTAAATTATTACTACAATGAACAAATATTATAAAATTAGAAAGTTTGCGATGGCCGGGGTTGCCCATGCAGGAGAGGGAGCTGAGCCACATGTAAACTAGCGTTTTATCATTGATTCATTCTGAATTTTTATTCAGTTAGGTTTCTGTGTTCTCTTAGCATCTGTTTCCTGTAACAAAATAGCCTTCTTGTGCAGCATAAACATATCAGATTACAGGATGTACATGTACCTGTTATACAACACTCTTTTAGATATGTTGTGGTTTAAATTTTTCCTTGGTTTAAAATTTTTCAAACCAGTTTGATTTTTAGTTTCCTTTGTTTCAGATTATGATAATCAATACAAGACAATGAAAACTAAAAATCAAACTGGTTTGAAAAATTTTAAACCAAAGAAAAATTTAAACCACAACAGATACAATATACTACTTGTAGAAGCTAATGATGCTGTTTGTGTGAACCCAGGCTCCTGCAGACCATCATCAGGTGGATGCTAAAGGTGATACGTTTGTACCAGACTTGCCTGAGACTGGAACTGGAGAAGAGCTGACCCTTACTTGTAATTTCACTCCCTTGGTTCTCTCGACAATGACAAAATATTCAGATGAGTCACAGTACAGTGTAAGTACATGTATTACTGCAGTAACCACAGGGCCATAGCTAATAAGAGGCAAGACAGTGCACTTTCCTCGTCTAAATTTTAATCCTGAGTTGAGCGAGATTAATTTTTCTGAAGAAATGTCAGAAAGTAACATTTCAGAGCTGAGGCCTTGGGTGATTGAAAATCTTGCTTCATCAGTGTCAAAAGCCTGGCTAGTACGGCCCTGAATCATATATGTATAATAAAAAAAATATTTTTTAATAAATTAATGATTTTTTCGAAGGCCAAAATTGATTCAAAATGAAGTAAATATTGATCAGATGGAGAAATATCAAGAAGAAGTGAGCTAGGACTTTTCTTGTATCACGACAGCTTCAAGTGAAGATGCTAACAATAATGTTCTATGCAAGTTCAAAGGTTAGCAGGAAATTTATCTTATTCTTCTAGGGTAATGAACACCAAATGCAGGGACTGAAGTCATGGACAAATTGTGCTGTTTCCATGGCAACATACTCTGTAAAAGCATTTGCAGTATTTTTGCCTTACCCAGTTCTTGAACCATCACTGGGTCAACCATGGTACATTGTAGAATCAATGATTGAAAAAAATGGTATGTACAGTGTACGTGACATATACATGTAAGTTGCATTTTAACTTTTTTCCACTAGTAGTAACTGAGTGTTCTGCATATTATATGGTAAAGTCTGTAGTTGTGCATGGGTGACGCCATGATTTCTTTAGCATGAATCAACTAGGACTATTGCAACTCCCCCTGGATGGGTTGTAGTCCATCACAGATTCCCCTCCCTCCATCTTCACTGCCCCCAATATTCTGCCATCCAAGCACTGGCCTTTACAGGCATGCATTCACATTACAGACATGTCCTACCCAATAACATCCAGAATTCAAACCAAGATCACTATTCTAAATTCCAACTTGCTGGCCAAAATAGACCACCATGCTTTCCTCGTAGGTGTACATGACAGTACATGTAGGGTAATGGATGTGGCTGAATAGCAGTTGTTGGCGACACCTTAATCACTTAACCTGCATAGCAGGTACACTTACATGGGTAAATCCCTTATATATCTGCAATGGCCATTGTCATGAACAGGGGACAGGGGGTGGGAACCTGTCTGTAGAGGGGGTGGCAGGGACAGATGAAGGGGGAGGGTGCAGGGGGTGTGCACCCCCCTCTCCTGCCCCTGAGATGAGCGGGCAACTTTCTAATACAACTGGTATTCTGCAAAAAAGAAAACTTTGTGCAACCCCACCTAAGAAAAATCATGGATCCGCCCCTGGGTGGGATCTGTATAGGAGGTGTGAGATGAGAGAGCAGGAAGTGTAATTTCCAAGTTGGTGGGAACCAGGAGAAATCAGGAAAAATTTTGCAACATTGCATAATATTTTTTAATAGCAAAAGTACAGAGGGGAAGTAACCACAAAGGAAATAGGTAAGGGTGGACTGTGAGTAATAAAGGAATGGGAAGTGGAAAGTTCTCAACGTCCACATTCTCCGAAACCCTGAGTCATTATCAAGAGATCCAGCTGGTACTGTATGTATGTATGTTCCATTAGGTCATGTGTTACCAGAGTGTAGCTTGTCATCTGCTCATTGTATTTATTTATTAAACTCAACAGGCCCAGGTTTGACCAGTAACCGCTACTACCCTACCCCTGTGAAAGGCAGACTGGCCATTCTGTATAAACTCCTCGCTGTGTTTCATCCACGGCCTTTTCTGCTGACAAGATTTGGTCCGCAAGGAACAGTCGCTTGTGTTCAGGCAGAGAGTCAAGATTATTTGGACATTGTTTTCAGGTTTTGTCTGTAATTTATTGCTTCAACATACTATTAATGCAGGGTGATTGAAGGGTCCATACCAAAAAGACTAAGTAAGGTAGCAAGGTTAAAATAAAAGATTTATCACACAACTTAAGGATTACAAAAAGTATGTTTACAAACTTTACCTGGTCCAATTCTGATTGACTGATTGATTTGAATTGGCCCTCTGTCAGCTCTTAATTGAGAGATGTAATAAAGCGTCATACAGCTGTATGTTAATTCTCAAAGCTTTTTCTTCCCTCTAAGTTGAAAAAAGTCCTGTTGACAAGTACATACATGACTTTGTACATGATTGTAGATGCCTTATCACTGTGCTAGCACTTTATAACTTATTTGTTTCTGTAGCGTGAGTGTGACTGGCTATCAATCTCTTCTCTAATCAGGATTCATGCAGAATTTCAATTAAATGAACCTCCTTTGTTGCCATTTTGGTTCACCCCTGGGCAGTTCTTGGGAAATATTGTGATCAGAAAAGATGGCAGTCATGTGAAGTCTTTCCATCTAGCTGTTCCAAATAACAGAAGTTTAAATGTTGGTGAGTACATTCAGTTGTTTTCTAATGTCTATAATTGTCTATTGAATTGTTATCTAAAGGTGACTGATTTTCAGCAAACAAGATTTTACATTCAGAAAATACTTGTTACTTGGCACAGCTAGGACATTATGTGACACACATTTGATGATTTTAAGTTCATTTGTATAAAAACTGTAAGTTTTTAAAAGCACATTATTATGTTGTGTTTCAGATATGGAATGGTTGGTTGGAACTGCAGAAACAAATGACCAAGGTAGTATCTTAAATTTGTTGGTGCTATAAAGTGTAAAAGATATTCATTTGGGAGTCTGCTTTGAATGTAATCTTGTTATGCCTACAGAAGTGCAAGATATGATTAATTTTCGTTTGGCTTTGTTTTTAGAAACTGGTGAAGAAAGTGGTGAAGGTAACATGGAAGTGGACATAGGTCAGTACCAGTAAATTCAAGTTTTGAATCATTTTCGAGCCCAATGGAGTCTTGCAAACACAGTCTGGGGCCAAAACGTAAAAGAGAAAAATCATAACAACTACTGTACATATATGGATGCACAATAGCTATGTTGACATAAATCCTGAGCGGCGCTTTGAAATAAATTCAGCCAGTCAGTGAGTGGTGAGCAGGGGTGGCGCAGTGCTGAGAGTGCTCACCTCCCACCAATGTGGCCTGGATTCGATTCCTGGACCTGGCATCATATGTGGGTTGAGTTTGTTGTTGGCTCTCAGACTTACTCCGAGGGTTTCTCTCAGGTTTCTCCAGTTCTGCTCCCTCCACAAAAACCAACACTTATAAATTCCAATTCGATCAGGGAACAGTGGACGAAGAGCCACTTGGTGGCGAGGAAGAGCCACTGCAAAAATATCCATTATTAATTATTATTAGGATTTGTCATCAACTCTTAATCATCGCAAGCTCAAAATATTAATGAATTTCCCTTAAAGTGAACTTCTTACATTTCTACTGGTACATTCGTTTTGTTTTTCCCTATAGTTGATTAATGTTTTCTTTATTTTCATCGTCTTTGTCTCACAATGCTTTCAAATTGTTAGAGAGATGAGGTGTAAGATCACTCTTGGAATCTGAATTGTTGAACTGACACAGATTGGCAAAACAACAGCTTCGTTGTAGATCTCATTTACTGTCAAATGAATGAAAGTTTCTTTGAAAGTCACTTTGTTATGTATTTTCAAATTGTACTTATTATTTTGTGTAGGATTTTTACCTAAAATGGAGCTCCACAACACAATGCCGTCAGTTGTGCATACGAAGCAACAAAGTGATGTCGAAGAAAAGTCTTCCAGCGAAAATATCAAATGGGACAAAGAGATTTCATTTGAGGAAGCTTACACCGCTCTTGAAGAGAAGTTCTACTCTTTCAAAAAGGTACAACTGACAGCAATATGTTCACAGTTCCGTAATTGAGCAATGTTTGAAAGTGCTGTCTTCACTGTATGTGTGTGGCATTCAAACGTGCTGTTACAGGTTTTCCCGCGCTTGACACTGGTTGGATGTTTTCCCGCGCTTGGCACTGGTTGGTTGTTTTCCCGCGCTTGGCACTGGTTGGTTGTTTTCCCGTACTTGGCACTGGTTGCTTGTTTTCCCGTACTTGGCACTGGTTGGATGTTTTCCCGTACTTGACACTGGTTGGTTGTTTTCCCGCGCTTGGCACTGGTTGGTTGTTTTCCCGTACTTGGCACTGGTTGGATGTTTTCCCGTACTTGGCACTGGTTGGTTGTTTTCCCGCGCTTGGCACTGGTTGGTTGTTTTCCCGTCCTTGGCACTGGTTGCTTGTTTTCCCGTACTTGGCACTGGTTGGATGTTTTCCCGTACTTGACACTGGTTGGTTGTTTTCCCGCGCTTGGCACTGGTTGGTTGTTTTCCCGCGCTTGGCACTGGTTGTTGGCACTGGTTGGCTGTTTTCCCGTACTTGGCACTGGTTGGTTGTTTTCCCGTACTTGGCACTGGTTGGTTGTTTTCCCGCGCTTGGCACTGGTTGTTGGCACTGGTTGGCTGTTTTCCCGTACTTGGCACTGGTTGGTTGTTTTCCCGCGGTTGGCACTGGTTGTTGGCACTGGTTGGCTGTTTTCCCGTACTTGGCACTGGTTGGTTGTTTTCCCGCGCTTGGCACTGGTTGGATGTTTTCCCGTACTTGGCACTGGTTGGTTGTTTTCCCGCGCTTGGCACTGGTTGCTGGCACTGGTTGGATGTTTTCCCGTACTTGGCACTGGTTGGTTGTTTTCCCGCGCTTGGCACTGGTTGTTGGCACTGGTTGGCTGTTTTCCCGTACTTGGCACTGGTTGGTTGTTTTCCCGCGCTTGGCACTGGTTGGATGTTTTCCCGTACTTGGCACTGGTTGGTTGTTTTCCCGTACTTGGCACTGGTTGGATGTTTCCCCGCGCTTGGCACTGGTTGCTTGTTTTCGCGTGCTTGGCACTGGTTGGTTGTTTTCTCCCGCTTGGCACTGGTTGCTTGTTTTCGCGTGCTTGGCACTGGTTGGTTGTTTTCTCCCGCTTGGCACTGGTTGGTTGTTTTCCCGTGCTTGACTCTGGTTGGTTGTTTTCCCGCGCTTGGCACCGGTTACAACCGCTACATGCTTTTCCTTTGACTTCTGGGTGGTTCATTATGTTTTTAACTTTCGATGTGATTGGCCAGTATGTTATTCAACACGGTACAGCTGGTATAAACGTGTTGCTCTTCGCGCATGCAAAAAAACACCCTCTTCCCACCGTCCCCCACCAACCCCTCCTCGAGACTCAAGAGAGAAGTCTGAAATTTGACGAAGCTCTACATAGACACGTGCATTGTTTCTGATTGGTTGCTTGTCGGTTTTTAATTTTTCCGCGAAAGTGACAACCAATGAGAGATACTGTAGTGCTGTGTCATTAGTCGGAAATGTTTGGGACGAACTACACGAAAATTGAGCGTGCAAAAAGAAACGCCCTTAGAATTTATCTAAACTACCAATTGAGGACTTTACAACGTAAGCTTGTAAATTTATTATAATCTACATTGCAGGTACCTTACTTATCCTTCAAGGAGGCTATTACCCGAGCAAAAGCTGAAAACAAACTTGTTCATCACATTCTGCTGTGGGGAGCTTTAGACGATCAATCTTGCTGAGGTATTAAGTCATGTTTAATCATTATCTTGTGTCTTACACAAATGCTACAACTCGCTGCTTTTATTCTATCCCCGCCCTTCACGTGTTTCCAAAGTCAGTGGAAAAATGTGGACTGAATCGTTGTTTGCTACAGTCAATTCTCTCGTAAGACGGGAATAAAAGAGAACTCGCAGACCCTTGGCTAACCATCCACGACTTTTTTTGTTAACATGCGGGATTTTCGTTATATTTCATATGGAGCATGTCTAAACGAAAGGGATAACCGTGAAACTGCTGAAGGTAATTAAACGGACTTCCAGTAACACAACGTGCGGCAATGCAATGAGATTTCGCTTCACCATACAATTTTCATAATTTTAATGGCATCGAAAATGGTGGAGACTGACTAGGTTCCTCTAATGAGAGGTTAAATGTTCGCTTTCCTTTGACTTGCGAACTCTCATGGTCGTTAGGAATTGAAGTTGAATTTGAAGAAAGCGGTTAACTCTCGTCAAACTTTCTTTTCATTTAATTTAGCCTTAATTAACACAGAGCGTAACTGTTTATTTTTGTTTGCATTTCTAGGTTCAGGGCGGACTCTCCGAGATGGTCCCTTGGAGAGTTCGCCCATAGTCCAACTGTTAATGAATAAATTTATCAGCAGTTGGACACTTGTAGCAGAGTTAAAGGTTTGTAATCGTTGCTCAGTTCGATGAGTTTAATGTGTACGGGGGGAACTGTGTACTCGTACTTGTTCCATTGATGCTTAGGAAACCGGGATAAACCCTGGCCGTGTGGGGTTGTCTGGCCCTTCCATGACTTGATTATCTCTTCTCATTATTTGTTACCACAAGGCGAGAATATAACTTCTGTGTAACACATTACACTGAAGTTACTCTTTTCATTGCGTCGTGTATTTTCGATTCTCAAGCAAGAGAATTACCACATAAGTCTGTGGAATTTTAAGCTCTCTCGACTCTCTTTTATATTTACAGGATCTAGCTGCTAATGGCACAAATGCTGAGATGACTGAAGCAGCCAAAGCACACCTTGATAGTTACAGGTATGTGCGCCATTTTATATCCTGATTTCAAATAAACATTACTTCAATAAGTATTCTACGAGACTGTAAAGAGGGTCGTACAGGGGGGGGGGGGGGGGGGGGGGGGGGGGTCTCTTGCACGATTCACGGACGAAAAAAATAACGAATCACGGATCACGGATATTGAAATTTCATTTTCCCGAATCACGAAAATAAGTACTCTTTTATCCTGTTCTTACGCTACAAATAGTGTTTGAAGAAATCAGAATTGATTAAGAAATTACGAAAATAAGAAAGAAACATACTCTTTTATCCTGTTCTTACTCTACAAAGAGTGTTTGACGTTACGATAATTATACGGAGGTCACATCTGAGGTCTCGCGTCTCAAAATTACGCAAAATAAAGTCAATAAAGTGGTGAAATCACGAATATCGGTTATTAATTCAAGCTCTTCACGTGTCACGCAAAACCTTCCGGTCACGGGTCACGAAGAATAAATTTATTAAATTCACGTTTCACGGAAAATAAAATCAGCTAATCACGCGTCACGAGAATACCCCTGTACGACCCTCTGTAAACGGTCTAGTTTAACGTTTTGTGATTATTTATTTTTTCATATCTCGAACTTATCATGATTACGCTGTACTCATTGCTGTTACAAAACTCAGACTTCCTCATTGCAGTTGACGTTACACCAGAAGCATGCCAGTGAACGGAGTCTTTTTAGCGACTGTAGATAAAATTTTCTGTAAATGAAACTTTCCTCTTGCAGGTTTCCTGTAGAATCAATGGTGTCTCTTCCAAACGGGACAGTTTTGTCAAGAATGAATGCAAACGACTTGATGGAGGGGCCATCAAGTGCAGAAGTGAAGTAAGGTGTTACGGTGATCAAGGCCCAAATTCTTGTTACACGATCAGTACACTGTCCAGGAGGCGGGTGATAGGAATCTAAATTAAAATCATTTCTAAGGGATACTATCCAATATCTCGAGCTTCGCATGATAGCCAAGAGAGAAAAACGCCAGGAAAGTCAGGGAACTGGTCAGGAAAATTCTAAATTTCTTGTCAGTCGGGGAATTTTATTGTAAGATTTCTGCAGCGTTTGAAAAGGAACATGATAACGATTGTCCTCGCTCGCCAACTCGTTCTCGCGGCTTCGCCATTCGCGCGTGACGCAAACGTGGGTTCATTTTCCACGCAAGACTTGGCCGCCGCGTTTTTTGGAAAGTTGGGGAAAATGGCGGGAAAGATATTAATTTCCTGATCGAATTACAAGGTGTACTGGTAGGCATGAAGTCGCGCTTTTGAAACTCGGCTGCCTACTTTTTTGCCCGTATGCAAACCCCAAATGTGATCTGAAAATTCTTTCTTGATGCAAATTTTACTTGGACCGAATCATTCTGAATTTTTTTTCAATATATATATATATATCTTATTAGACGTTTTGTTGTGTAGTATCGCCGAGTATTTTTACGAGTTGTGCCGTATTTTGACGAGCCCGTAGGGCGAGTCAAAATACAAACGAGTAAAAATTCTCGGCGATACTACACAACAAAACGTGTAATAAGAGATTTATTATCCAACAAGCCAAAATGTTATGTCAAACTGGTCAAAGCGGGCGAATTTCGCGGATATTGATTTGCCGTGAATGCGTGACAGAAGTATGCGAAGCGGAACGGAATTGGCGCGGGATATCCAGCTAACTGATTGGTCAAGAGCACGAGAACACGTCAAAAACCTGTCTAACCAGTTCTCTGGAGTACAAATATCGTGTGATATTTGTACTCGTTTTGGGCGTTATTTGTACTCTACGAAGCAGTGTTGGATAATAATTTACGTTATGCGGGAAATTTTGATATTAGATTCCCATGCAAACACTGTATTTTGCCATTGCTATGTTTCCGTGAAATCATCTACTCGTTGAGGTTTTTCTCCTAGGTAAGTCCCAATGGGAAAATGCAATCTCTTCACCCACCTTCAGTTAACCTCGGCTTGGTCTTCTACTGACAGAGAGAAAGTGTACGAAATCCATTGCTTCTATCTGTCATATTAAATTAGAATGTTTCCATTTTTCAGTCTTCCTGCAGGATTCTTTGATGAATTGAGTTTTATGTACTACAAGTTCCTGGAAGAAGGCGTCGACAAGGCCAAACAATTTAACTAGTACTTAGAATAAATAAACAAGAAAGGAAAGAAAATAGTGACTTTATTATGAAACAGATAACGTATATTACAAAGAAACTACAAAATTTTAAGCATACTTTAGGTAATTTAACATATTTCAATGGAAAAGTAACAAAAATACCATTTTAAGACAAGCTAGATAGATTGATAGATAAGTTTATTTGTACACAGTAGTTTTGCTCAGGTAGAATTGTAAAATATTTGTTAAGCAGAGGTACAAAGCAATTTTTGTGCTACCTCGGGTATAGTTTTTGTACAAAAAACAAGACTCTCAGGGAAGGGGAAATCGTAAGGTTCATAGCATTTTGGGGGATATAAGAGTGCCTAGTTAGGTATTTGGAGTTACATTTTGCCGCTAGGTGGTTTGGACGAATTAAGCATCTGTGAAATTGTCTATTATTACGTGGTGTTTTTACGAATTTGAAAAAGCTAAAATACTTTGGGGGGCTTATCTTTAGCGCTGGGTCATTACTAAGGTGTTGACACAAGAAAGGAGATATTGATGGCGCATGGACATGGACAGAAGAAAACAGTCACACACAAGAATATGTAGCAGGGAGATGTGACAGCGACCCACTGTGGTACAATGGTACGTGTCGCTGCAACAGGCCCCTGCTACATTTTTCTTCTCAAAAAAATAAAGTCAAATGTCATTTATTTACTCACGTAACACACGTTAACACGGAAGAGCTCCAGGAGTTCGTTATGACGTGAACGTGCATCTAAGATCGAATTTGAATTTAGAAGTGGTTTTTGTGGTGGGAGGAAAAGCATAGAACCCGGTGAAAAACCCTCAGAGCAAGCGCAAGGGCAAACAACAAACTCAACCCACATATGACACCGGGTGCGGGAATTGAACCCGGGCCACATTGGCGGGTGGAGAGTGCTCTCACCACTACGCTACCCCTGCAATTTTGTGTACGTTTTGATTCTGTCTCTGCGACATGTTCCATCAATATTTCCCGTCCAGTGTATCCAACTTTACGATGAGTAGGGTATCCAAGATCATAGTATTCTTTTTAATATTTGAGCGTAAAATTTATATTTTCCATCGTTTTTATATTAACAAAACAAAACTTAGAAACGTCGGTGTAACGACATTCTGATTTTACCGTTTTCTTTTTTTTAACAAAACAGTTTAAAAGTTTTTATTTTTTTTTTCATCGATGCTTCTGTGAATGATGACGACTTTTCCAAAAGCAGGTATTCTGTGTGAAAGTTGTTTGATGTGCTGAGAAACTCGAATGAAACAAAAATGTCTACGTTTTTACACAAATTTTTGTACTGAGGTAGTTCAGGCTCTTTATATTTTCACAATATAAATTGCACTTATAATACAGTATATTTGTACCTGTAGTATAAAAGTTTTTCTATAAATTAAAAATGAACTCCTTAAGGGGATGTTACAATATGAAAAGGTTGTATTTTCATCACTGTGAGTCTATACCAGGAGGAGGAAATGCAAACAAAGCCTCTCCATTAGTGTTCCATATCTTGTAGTCTGCTGACAGGAGCTCGTATGCTAATGAAAAAAAAATAATACAGCAAACGTTTAATAGGCTGAGTAAAAGTATGTTTGTCTTCGCGCGCTAATTCTTCGTCATGTCATGTACTGTTTATCTGTGTAAACTATTTTGAAGCCGAAGACACAGAAATATGTATAAGCTTTGTTTGACCATAGCATAGTAGAAGGGAAGGTGTTTATACCCACCACTAACTATGATGTCATCGAAAGACTGTCCGAGATTCGACCTGAAAATTCCGTAGTGATGACGTAGCTCAGCACATATCCGTGCGGCATTTCTGATTGGTTGTTAAATGCGCGCCAATTTTGAAACACTACGTCACCAGAATGGAAATTTTCGGGTTTCTCGAGGGATGAGCAACGAGTCCGTTGACACGTGCAACGCAAATGCACCTGCACCTTGTTGCACCTGGCTTGCGCTTGCATTTGCTTCACGCGTGAACACTGCTAATAGAAATGCAGGCGCAAGCATAAGCAAGCGAAGCGTGACTTGTCCGCCATCTTGCGTCTGTGTATCTTGCCTTTGCGTTCTGTGTGAAAGTCTATAACATTTGCGTTGCACGTCTGCACTTAAAGGGGCAGTCTCATCAAGATTTAGCCCTACTTGAAAGTCTAATGAAGGTGATGGTATTAATTGGAAATCCACTAATAGTTGCCTAACCTTGCTAAAACGCACTGTACTACTCACGAAAGTTGTTTAAAACTAAAGTAGCTACAGACGGGTACGAAAGAAATGGTCTAAAACTTGAAACCGTCGGCCGACGTTTTCAAGTTAGACAGTGTTATTTGGAGGAAAATTACCAAAAAACTGTTGATTATGGTTATGCACATCTTAGAGAGTGCATTTATGACCTTTTGGCATTTAAAGGTTATTTTGTTGATCAGTGAGTGCCGCTTTATAAATTCAGCATAGTTTGCACAAAAACTTAGAAGAATTCTCGTGATACTGCCCCTTTAAGTTACAAAATATCTTTAGCTACATTAACTGTAAGATGTGTGCTGAGATACACTACACAATGTGATTACCCCTCCTCCCCCCCCACCCCCCTCCCCGCTCCGCCCCCGCAGCATTTTGTTAGTTCACGGTAGAGAGAGACAGGAAATCATTCCTTGCTGTGCAAGCTTGACAAAACGAGCAAGTCGGGAAAGTTCCGTTGCAGGGTCGATTTTGATTGGTTACAAAAACAATAGAAATGGCCGGAAGTAAAACCCAAGGAATTCGTTGAGTCATTCCTTTGAAAGCTAGGCATGCGCTATTCAACCGGACGTCCAGTGTTTTCAGACTACAAATCGAATCCTTTCTTTGCGCCGGGAGCAGTGAGACCGAAGTAGCTGCTACCAGATCAAGCCGGTAGTTTTAAAGTTTAACTTACATATATTTATCTTGTGCTTTCCGCCGGGATAAACAACCAATGACCTTGGATCTATGGCACATCCTGACAATGTGAAGTCTTGTATCTTGAAAAATATCTGTTGGACAAAATAGAACATGAAATCCATAACATTCAGCTACAAATAATGCACATGTACCTCATAACTGGAGAAGTATAACAGGTTTACTTGTAATTACGGAGGAGAGGAGGAGCTGTCTGGAAAACTCCCTTACAGCAGATTGTGATTGTTCTTCGAGAAACATGGGGAAAAACCTTTCGGTTTGGAAAGGCCGACCTTAACTCCACAGTACGCCCACCTTGCGTACAATATCAAGGAAATAGAGCGGGAAAACTCAATTTCAAAATTTTGGTTGGACAACACATCAAATGCATGGCATAATTTTAAAATACCGTTAAAGTGCTACTGAAAAGAAATTTTTTGTATCTGAGATTTCTGCATAATCATAAAGTTTCAACCTTGCTAACAAGCGCTATCAACTTTTTTTCGCCAACGGTTTGCGAAACCTGCTTTTTTAGCCGCTCGAAGTTGGCTGGTTGGGCAGAAAATTGGCGGCCATTTTGGCGCGGCCAAAACAGCCTTGTGACTTCACCGGTTGTGTTGATTTCGTGCCAGGCCAAAAATAAAGAATTCCGATGTCTTCATAATCCCCCATCCCGCCCATTACCTAGGATGGTACCCCCCCCCCCCCCCCCCCCCCCCTCTGCCCCACCCAATACCTGAATCAAAATGTTGAAAAGGAATTGCGGTAGTCAAAGAACTTGCCAGTTACAAACCTGTGCATAAGAATTGATTCCTGTACAGAAGGGATCCTCCACAAAGCTGCCTTGTTGGTCGTCTGCTTCAATAGTTTGCTTCATCTCTCCAAAGTACACAGTCGCATTCAGCGAGGCTTCAAGGGTTTTGTAAGGGAACTTCTGGCCTAATAATTATAGTAACACTGTTACAATGTTGTGTAGCGCTGTCAAACTAAAATGTTGACAAGACCAGATTTTGGGCGCCTTCAATGAGGGGACTGAAAAGGGTAAAATGGGAAAATGGTAACTGAGATTGCCGAAATTTATAAAATCACCCAAATCCCATTTTGTCAGTAACTGAGAAAGTGAGGTTTGGGTCGCTGGGAGACTGGGAATCAATAAAATAGACTGGAATTTGGGCAAAAAATAGGCTAGGAAATGGGATTTGGGTAAAATGTGGGTTGGGGAAATGGGATTTTATCCCTTCTCCCTTGAGGAATTTCTTCAATGACCTGGGATTTGGGTAAAATGTGGGCTGGGGAAATGGGATTTTATCCCTTCTCCCTTCAGGAATTTCCTCAATGAACTGGGATTGGGGTAAAATGTGGGCTGGGGAAATGGGATTTTATCTCTTCTCCCTTCAGGAATTTCTTCAATGGAGGATTGACGTCGCACCACTCAACTTTTCTCTTGTCTGATTTTATAGCCGCCATGATGACGTGTAATTATTGACAGTCCATTAAAGATCGACAACAACTTGATAAAACGTAATGACCGGGTTTTGTTTGTCGATCTGGATTCCTGCGCAACTGCAGTAAATTTTACTATAAAATCCCGCGAGAAAGCTTAATAAATTCACGTAAATACCAAGCAACAAGACATGTTCACTGACGAGCACACTGACCTATATCCCACACAAGTCGTCTTTTATCAGGTGACAGTAAAATACTGCCAGTCGATGGACCCGCGGAATCCACTCGTACCACAGGACCTCTGAAATACAACATGAAAGCACCCGACAATCAATGTATAACGTAAAACTAGAACAACAGTTGATGAGAGATCAAACTCGCATTCCTATATGACCAAGAGTCTATGCACGAGACGTCTGACCCAAACCTGATCTACGATCCATTTGCGAATCAAAACAGCAATGAAGAAATCAACTGCCATCCGATGCAAAGCGCAGGAAACATCGGGAAACCCCAGAAGAATAGAAACCATGTTTTTGTAAATACCCGACGGACGAGTCTCCGATTGATTGACGTGCCCAATTAGTGAAAGCCTGAATACTGTTTCATCAGTTTGACGTCATGAATGTTTCTTAGCAACAGATCTGCTGAAAACCGTACTCAGTCATTTTACGGGGACATGATGATGACCGATGATACCAACCAACTACGTTTTTCAAGTTGCGGTGGTGGTCGTGTGGCGGGGGGGGGGGAGGATGGGAGGGGGCGGGGGGGGAGGATGGGAGGGGGCGGGGGCGGGGGGTCGATGTATGAACGAGGCTGCTCGAAGGAGACCATCGCAGAAAACAAATGGAACACAACAAACCTGTAAAAGAATGGGAGATGAACCTCGCAGTATTCAAATGAATTCTTCACTTTGTCACTGAGTTTCAACTGGACAGAGATCTGCACAGAATTGGCATCACCCTGCAGAAAAGAACAAAACACAAACAGCACAAACATGAACTAAGTGTTTCATGAGCCACTACCGGTACTGCATTACCCCATTCATCATCATCATCAGTCCTTTAAACGCCCAGTGGCGCATAGGGCATCAACAGGTCGCCTCCAGTCCTGTCGGTCCTTTGCATATTATATCATTAATCTGTGCAGCATTAACTGTCTTTTCAAGAGTGTGAGAGGTGGATGAAGGAACGAGGTGGAACTTTGCTTTAGTATCTTTGAATTCTAGCGATTTGTCTCAGCCAGAAATCTTATTTGCAATATCAGTGCCAGTCACAAGCTCTGGTTTCTGTAACAAAGCCATTACGAGTATTACTGCACTCACACGACACAAAATGGTGGGGACTTCCATCCAGGGATGGAAGTCCCCACCATTGTCAATTTGCCCTAACAATTCACTGGTACCCATTTATACTTAACGGTGGAGTGAGGCACGACAAAGTCAAGAGTGTCTTGATTAAGAACACATCAGTACAGCCCTGTCTGAGGCTTGAATCTAAAACAGCTAACCCTTTGGCCACCCTATCTTACCTGCATCTGGTAAATTCCTTTAACTGGCAAGCCATGTGGAGTCTTAGATGAGTAGTGGCACAGAGGGAATGATTCTGTAGGCGGCCTGAATCTTACTTTCCTACCCACTAACTCAGGCCCTTTGAGCATTTGTGACGGTTGAAATGAAGGAATCTGGACATGAGTGTCTCCCTCTAGAACACAGGGGTGGACCACAAGGAAATCCAGGGATGGCGACGTGATGTTAATTGTGATTTCTGGGATTCCCTCCAAGTCAGCCTAGTAAAGAATCATCATAATGATTAGTAGTAGTAACAAGTAATTTCAAAATGGCCAAACACGCAGCACAATGCCGATTTGAAATTCGAGCATGATTACTTCCTGAATTATTGTACAACACAAGGTCCAATTACTCATTAATCACATCAATAGCAAATTGTGAGGTTAGTAAGTCTTTGAGAATCTCTTTTGACTGTGAAAAAGTCAAAGGTATATTCAATCAGTTTTACAAAAAGAAGGAAAACAGCAAGACAAAAACCCATTCAAGTGCGTGTGATTGACACATGAATGGCGTAGGTGCCCAATATTATTACAGGTATCCAATTTGAACAAACTTAAATCGGATACCTGTAATTGAACAACCACATGATAGGCATGTGCAGAACCAATCAAAATCGAGAATTTTGTTATAGAAACAATTATAAAGTAAAATAAATGCAATGTAAGTTTTGAAAACTAGGTAATGCAATTATTTCATCGCAATTGACAAGGTTAAAGTGCCTATACAGCCTATAGGTCTATTTTTTGGTTTTCGTGACTCTTTAATGCATTAACAAGTATTCTAAAAGAAATTTTTGGATTCCGCCACTTTTTCATTGCAAAATTGAGCTTCATAGTTCCCACTTCAGCCATGCCCAAAGGAGTTGACCGCGACCCAACAACAAAACAAGAGTCAGGGATCCTGAATGGGCTGTGACATCCATGTCAGGAAGCGTGAAGTCTTGCCGCCAGGTATTTGAGTATTCCATGCTGCCTAGCCATCTAAATGTAAAGAATTCTTAGTGAAAACACACCCAAGTACAGAGTACAATGGCCATCAAGCAAACAAACAAACGCAAAAGCTTTGAGATGCTCCTGAAGTGAGATGCTCAATTTTGTGGTGAGAAAGTAGCGGAATCCAAAACTTTCTTTTTGAATACTGATTATAAAACACAAAAATCCTGTAGGCTGTATATAGATACTTTAAAGTCTAGTCGCTACATGGTACAGAAAGTAGTAGAAATCTCACCCTGCATAAAATGATCCCAAACAGTTGATGCTCATCTTGGAACCCCTTGTTAACATGCTGAAAATAAAGAAATCAAATTAAACAATGATCAGACAAGTGAACATACTCTCAATAGCTGGGATATAATGCCCAGAAGGGCAATGTGAGAGTAAAGTGTCTTGTCCAAGATCATAACACAATGACAATTAGGTCACTAATTGAGTAAGACACTACCTCTCTGAAAACTCTGTTTTCATTCGCCCGCTGTAAACACAACCTCTATTGTTATTCAGGGATAGGGGCATTGTTATGACCTGTTATCTATTGTTTTAAGAACCAATGAGGTAACTCGTTCCGAGAGATAGTGGGCGACCCCACTAATTTGATGCATTTGATGGCATAATTCGTACATGTACCTACCTGAACAGCTCTGATCTCTTCTTTGACAGTAAACACAAGCTGTTGTTTTCCCTTGTACTGAACAGGCTTCCATGCAGGTTGCTACTGACAACAAAACACTATAAATAACATTACTGAGAGCATAACAATAAATATTATACTATAAGCCTGGGTTTCTATTTGGCAATAGTAGACTACAAGCCCAAGTTTTCTATGAGCGCATAAGCAACCAGGTGCAGCCAAGTTGACTATAGCCTGATTGTCAGACGTCCGAGGTCGATCGCGGTCACTACACTTTCCCTCTCTCCCTCTTGAAAGCGTAGCAGCCACGATAGACCTCGGACGTCTGAGAATCAGGCTAAGTTGACTATCGCTCATAGAAAATGAAGGGGGGGGGGAGTAGTGTGATTGTTTTAGTACAAATTCTAAGGGATTGCAGTCCAACACCTACAATTTTATGTATTTTAAAGCCAAAATAGTGAATAATTTTCCCTTTTAAAAGCAACAAGCATGCCATATGCACTGAGTTCTTTCAGCGAATAGAAAACAATGAGAGAACCAATCAGATTTGCAAATTTCCAATAGAACACAGTCAGCTACATCAACAAAGCACAGCTGAGCTAGCTTTCACTCATAGAAATTCAGGGTGTGTAGTCTAAATGGCGTAGTAGACACTCAAAAGGATTGCAGTATAAAACTTACAATTATATGTATTTTTAAGCCAAAAATCACGGATACCTTTTGCATGTAAGAGCTGAGTGCACAAATGTGTGCTATCAGCAAATAGAAAACAGTTTGAAAGATTATGGTGTAGCATCCAGAGGAGGGGTGTTGTTCTCTAATGTGAGACTGCATTGCTAGATCTGTCGACTGTGTGTGGTTCAGTGGTGGAATGGGATCTTGAAACTAGTTGATGTGGCTGATTTTGATGCCTTGTCTTTTTTTAACTTTTTTTTTGTGGGTGTGTAACTGCTGGTTGTAATCTTCTGGTCTAAAGTAAAATATGAAGTGTAAATGTCTTGATCACGTATGTACTTATTTTGATGTGTTATTAAAATTTGAAAATAATTTAACATTGACATCATCTGTGTGTCTGTACTCTAATATATGACAGGCATCAGCCAATCACAGCATGCGCAGTAACTCGGTTATTGTATAATTAACAAATAGATTCCATTTTGCTGCGCATCTGTTCAGTTAATATTTCCCTAAAACACTTTCTAAAACAGCCGCCGGTCCTAAAACACTTTATTTTTGAAACAAACACTTCGCCTAGATTCCCTCTGTTTCTCTCAGAACACGCTGATGTGTCTGCATTCTATTTTTAACCTCACGCGCTTCGCTATTCATAAATATTATACACTGTTGTGGTAGATTTGTGTGAGAATCTTGATGTGAAAAAGGCCCATTGTGTGGTTCCACAAAATATCCATCCCCCCCCCCCCCCCCCCACGGAAGGGATTTGCCCTATGACCCCCCCACCCCTCCGGAAATTCCAATTTAGCTTCATACATTGCTTTAAATTTTTGGCTCTTCAAGACCCCCCTCCTCCCCGGAATTTCCAATCCCTTCTGTGGGGGGAGTATGGATATTTTCTGGAACCACACATTTCACATTCAAAACCACCGGACCAGCTGACCAGTTCTGAGTAATGATAAGCGCCCTTAGTTTGAACAAGACAATTAGTGCTATTTTCTTTAGACTGTGCCACAAACCTTGCCTTTTTGAGGTACAATGATGTCTTTGCTGTTGATGAGCGATTGAATTGTTGTAAAGTTTGTACCAACTGGAGTACCAAAAGGTGCAGCTACACACAGAAACTTGTACAGCTCATTTACTTTTGACTGCAGCTGTTAAACATTATATAACAATAAGTAAGATACATGACTCAAAATGATAGAGTAGATAGCTACAAAAGCCAAGGATAGGAGAGAAATCAGGCTAAGGCCTTGTTCATACATGGTTTGTACTCTTTTGAATTTCCATGACCTTTTTGGTGACCTCTCCAAGTTTTCCATGACCTAAATTTGATAATTTTTCTTGGAAATTATCTTGCATTTTTGGCTACATTTTTACTATTTTCTTATTTAATTTGTACTTTTTAATAAACATAATTTTCCATGACTTTCCATGACCCACACATTCCACGACTTAATTTCCAGGCCTGAAAAATTAAATAAAAATTCCATGACTTGCCAGGTTTTTTCCAGTACCCCTACCCACGGGCATTTTGCACTCTCCCCAGTTTTTGCTCACATAAAGAAACCAAGATGGCGACCCCTCAAATTCAACGATCGACCACTACGACTTCATAGAAAAATAGGGGACTGTGAACAGTCTAGTCACACTAGCAACATAATGACATTAATCGCAAGGTCATGCAAATTTATGCATAAATTTAAAAAAGCATAAAAAAACCTCATGTTGATGTTTTTATGTCACCAGCATGAACAACACACTCAGCATAACAATATAGTAGGGACATAATGTGTTGTTCCAGAAAACATCCATACCCCTCCCACAGAAGGTTTTTTGGTTTGAATCCCTCCACCCCTCTGAAATTTCCAGTTAAGCCCCATACTTTCCTTTTAAAATTTTGGCATTTGAGACCCCCTACCCCCTTGGAATTCCCACTGACCTTCCATGGGGTGGGTATGGATATTTTCTGGAACTGCACAATGATGTAAGCATAACAACATAAGGAAACACTGATATTTTCTTTGTGTTGTTACGTCCAAGTCGTTATGCCGCTAGTGTGAATCAGGTTTAATCAGTCTTTTAGTCCAATATGCAGTCGAACCTTCAAGGGAAATCGAAAAAGGTTTGAGTTATCGGGGGTTCGAGTTATCGAGGGTAAAATTAGTAAGAAAATTACCTGGAGGGGAATCAAAAACGGGAGGTTCGAGTAATTGAGGGTTCGAGTTATCGGGATTCAACTGTACTCAGGTTTTGTTTGTTTTGCTATTGTTGTAAAGTAAACAACAACAATTAAAAACAAGAACCGGGGCACGATAAAGACACAACATCGGGAAATCACTAGTACCTGCTCATTAGAAGTCCAGTTGCCGACAAAGTCGACCATGGAGTGGAGCAATGAATATCCCAGTGAAACACCAGGCCTGAAATAAGAAAAAAACAAACCAGGTAAGGCATGAAAGTGACCTATTTTAAATTATGTCCAACCAAACTCATGAACTTTCAGAATATTACTTACAGTTTAACAAGAGGTGGTTTGCCATGTGTCGAGTCACCTTCTACCAACGGCACACAAATGAACACTAAACTAAACTAACAAATCAAGAAAGGTACAAAGTTGATTCTATTAGTACATGATCATGTTGTTAACTGTCACTGTTTTAAATTACTAAAATTAATAACTAAGATATTTTTCCAGCTGTGTCTGCAATGAAGATAAATAACTTAATAATAGATAACTGTTAACACAGTGTTAATAATAATAATAACAATAATAAAACAATCTTTAAAGAGGAGGCGCCCGTCACGTAAATACGTGGTTTTCAGGGAGGTCCTCCATAGAAATAAAAAAGTATTAAAAACTAAAAATAGGAAGTACAAATGTCACTGATCTAAAAGTATAAAATATACAATAATTGATAGTGTTGCAGCAGTGATTTTTAGATTGCTAATTGCAAAATAACCATTATCGAATGATCAAGACATCCACCAAGAGGGGATGTGCTTCATATATAATTGTATGGTAAAATCCTGATTCCTTGAACCTCTGGGGAAAAAAATTGGTTCGAGAAATTGGGAGGTTCAAGAACTGAATCGGGGGTACTAAAATTACAGAGAAGTACTATCCAAGGGAAACAAAAATTGGTTCAGGAAATAGAGAATTTTGATAAGTAATTTTTTTGTTTCTTAATCATTCAATAGTACCGGGCTCACCTTTTCAATTATAACAACTGGCCACAGTGAACCATTTTTCAGTCTTATTTCATGGACAGGTTTGTGTTCTGGCTTGCTGCAGGAATCAACATCTTTATCAAACTATGAGACAAAAGTCAGCGTTGGCATAAGAATGCATGTAAACTCATTGGAAAACATTATATATGGAGAAAAAAATGAGAAATTAATTAATTTTATTATGTGTAATATTTGTAATATGTATACAGAATTTTTTTACATTATTGATCCCTTGCAGCTGCTTTGACTTTTTCAGCTGAAATAATTATAGTTATCATTATAATTGTGCACATTGCTCTTTAAAAAGACACTATATATTATATTAATATATATTTATTATTCTTGTTTTTTGGCCTAAAAGTGCATAAACTTGTAAGTTTTGGACTGGGATCCTTCAGAGTTTCCACTAAAACAATCAGGCTACTCAACCTTGTCTTCTATTTCAGTGCTCATAGAAAACTTGGGCCCATAGTCTCGATCATATTATTGTTAAATAACAAAAACAGGGTTGGTGCAGTAGCAATTAAGCACTGGCCAGACTGGAATCTGAGGATTTTTCTTCTGGTTCTCTAATTTGATCTGCAAGTAATTCTACGCTCTGTTAGTGATCTACGCTCTGCTTGTGGCATGCGGCTGCTTTTTTTTGCCAGTTTACTTAATTACCAGACTTGCCACTGTATATCGCTGGATAAAAATGAGAAAAGGTTGTCGATACAATTTTTTCAGCACTCTCTTCTTTAAGGCTGACTTCGATATGTATATTGTGCACACAGTAAGTTATGGGGTTGAGAGAATTGGTTTTGTTAAAACTATGAAAAAAAATCCCAATTTTACACACACCATGGTATACGCAAGAAACACACGCAACACTGACATCAGTAGCATAAAAAAAAGCCAACTCAGTGAAAATGAGATTATGCTGACGTTTTAATAGTGGACCTATAGCCACTCCATGGATATAGCAGTGCTGTATGTAAATTTCAAATTTGGTTTGTTTATTTTTACAAATATTATTGGTTATTATTGAACAAACCTCATCCTGTGAAGTTCCTAGTTTCCTTCTTAATCCCAACTCCTTCAGAACAGCATCACCAAGTTCTTGATCACTAGGTATTGCTGTTAAACTACTTCCTTCTTGATGCAATGTTGCTCGCCGCTCAACAGTTGGAAAACGTCTTCAGAAGAAATTGTTAAAATAAAGGAATTATTAAATAAGGCTTGAAAATCATATTTTGGTCTGTATTGTGTTGTTTCAGAAAATCTCCATACCCCTCCCCAAAAAATGTATTTCTGGTATGGCCCCCACACCAGGCCTCTGCAAATTCCAGCCTGAAAGTGAATCTCCCCCTTCCCTCGGAGAATTTCAAATGACCTTCCTTGCTGTGTGTATGGATATTTTCTTAAACACACAATTAACAGTAAGGTTTCAATAGTCACCATGCCAGCACCATATTTACATAACTATGATAACCAACCTCTCCCCACTTCTTCAGGCCGTGCAAATGACAAGTCGGCTAGCAGGTGACAGGGGAATTACAAGCTTAATGCCTGTGAATTACTTCAGTGCCTGCAATTCAGGACTTGAACACCGCAAAGATCCCTGAGGATTCTCAAATCTTGTTTACTCTCTTCTCTAAATAAATAACAACAACAGTTCAACAACAACAAATTTATTGGTATTCCCATATACAGATGGTATTAAAATAAAATAAACTACATTTGTTTAGACACGGTTGTGTTTAAAGCTAGAAACTTGTGGGGCCTGTATCCCTGCATCCGCGGATCCCTGTCACTTTTCTTCAATTTGTGTCGTGGTCGTTGAAGGATAAGCATAAGCTTAATTTAATGCTACTATTCAATGAGTAGTATTTCAGTGGCCTTGGCCGAATGGTCAGCGTGTAAACCTACCTTGAAAAAAGAACACATTCAGCCTCATTGCCAAAAGTTGAAAACACCCAAATGCCTCGCAAGCTCATTGAAGAAATCTTCTCCGTCCTGACAGAAACAGAAAGCAAAGTCTGTCCGCCA
The DNA here is from genome assembly GCA_963693305.1 of Meandrina meandrites. NCBI lineage: Eukaryota > Metazoa > Cnidaria > Anthozoa > Scleractinia > Meandrinidae > Meandrina > Meandrina meandrites. The sequence goes on from OY855909.1 coordinate 35,798,476, forward strand.
TTTGGACCCAAAGAGGGCTGGAACCAAGACCTTCGCTGTTTTGCTGAAGGTCACTGAAGGTCACAGATAAAAACAGCGAATCCATAGTCCACTTCCGGTTCGACCGAGGTGCAATCAACTGCACGTTTCACGATAGACAAAGCAAACCTTCCTGTTTATACCGCAATTTAGGGATTAATATTTTAGCTGGGTTTATAACAAAGAATGCGACCGAAATTGCTATCTCCCAAGGTTCATTTTTGCGTCAAAACAGGAAGTTACATATCATACTTCGCTCACGTGAATATTCTTTTCATAACAAGGGCACGTGTCTGCTTCAATTGACCAATCATATCTCATGCTTTTCCCAAGAAACCTTTGAACTTTTTTCCGGTCGCAATAAAATTCTTGAACTTACGCTGCAAGACTTCGGAATATTATTTCATTGAGAGAAAAATTGGTAGCGCCCGCTTGGCAAAAATGATCTTCTCCTTGCTGTGGTACGCTTGGTTCCTCGTAGAATGCCTTTTGGGGTATATTGTATTTCTTTTCGTAGTTCCACCCGTGTTTCCACTAGTTGTGGTATATTTCAGCCTAAAGATGCTCGAGCGAGTTGTAGTGAAGTTGACGAGTGGCGATATCGCTCTGAGCGGCCTAGACGCACTTTGGCAGCAGGCCAGTGATGAAAACAGACTGCTTATAAATGGATTGGTAACCACGGAAAACAAATCCAACTTTGACGATACACTGAATGACTTCCGCCAGGTAGTTTTAGAACGAATGGTGAACGCTAAAAAGCCGGACGGTGAATTACTTTACCCTCGAGCTCGTTGCTGCATTCGCCCAGGGTACTTCCAGTACTTTTTCCAGGAAGATAAATCCTTTCGGATTGAAAATCACGTCTTCAAATGGGAAGGCGAGGTACCCGCGTCAAAAGAAGAGCTGGCAGCCATTGTTTCTAAGCTGAGCAATGAAGCTTTTCCCGAAGGGAAGTCCCCTTGGTACTTTTGCTGTATCCCGACTACCTATGGCGACCAGGATGTTGCCGCAGTGTTCAGAATGAGCCACAGCGTCGCTGATGGGGTTGCCTTGTCAAGATTTCTTATCAAGCAACTACCTGATCAAACAACTCCTCAAAAGGAGCCTCAGAAGTTTTCCACCACAGGCAGAGCACTTCTTCTGGCCAAAGCACTATTAATCGCGCCAAGTTTCATGATAAAGGTGCTCCTCTCAAATGCTGACCGAAACATTTTACATGGGCCAAAGATCAGCGGCACTAAAAAGGTTGTCTGGCATGAAGGACCTGAGCTAAAGTTGATTAAGGAAATTAAGAATATTACAGGTACCACTGTTAATGATGTCTTGATGTCTTGTCTTTCTCACGCAATCAGAAGGTACTTCCAGAGAAAAGGTGTGGACAGCCCCCCAGACTTCACTGCATCAATTCCAGTAGATGTCCGTTTATCAGCTGCCTCCCAGAAAGAACTAAGCTTTGCAAACAAGTTCTCGCTGATTTTCCCCAAACTTGCGACAGCCACCGAGGGTATTCTGAAGCAATTGTACGAGACCAAAGCGCGCATGGATGAATGCAAAGTCTCTGGTGAACCACTTGCCTCAGCAGGTGTAATGATGCTGACAAATGAACTAGTTCCAGAATTTTTGATTCGTATAGTGAACACTTTTATAGCCCAAAAAGCAAGTTGTGTTCTATCAAATGTGCCTGGTCCACAATACCCTCTCACTGTGAGTGGCCGAAGCACAAAGTACATGATATTTTGGCCACCTCAGCGCAACAACATTGGAGTGGGTCTGTCCATTTTTACTTACGCAGGTCAAGTCATTGTTGGAGTGCAAAGTGACGTCACCGTACTTCCAGACCCCGAGATTATCACTGAAGAGTTTGGAAATGCAGTGAATGAAATGGCCAAGTGTGTTCTTCATAATGATGGAATCACCAATGGCCATCCCATCCATTAGAATCTGATCTATGTACTAGACTTCAGTAGGCACGCAGTTATAAATAATATAATAATAATTATCTTCCGCAACACTACATAAAAATGTAGTTTACCATGTAAATGGTTGGGGTAACTACATGTATTTTGGATTAGATTGGGAGTCCATTTATTGTCATTAAAATATTTGGAATTGTTTCCTTTTCTTTGACTAAATTTTTCAACATGTACCAGTTGCCACAATTCTAGGGATTTCAGTAGTATTATAATTATGGCCTGAGAAAATAGGCATTCCCCTTGATCACATGCACAATTCTCCCTCTCTTTTTAGACATGTTGCATTTAATTTTATAAAAATTCCTTACTAATGATAACATAGTTAAACAGAGATCAATGATTTCCTTGAGCCAAGCATGCTAATGAATGTGGATTCTTTTTGCTCCATTTTTCATTTAGGATTTCAGGCCTTTTTTAGGTGGAGGGAAAATTGAGCATGTGAAGAGTGTTGGATAGACATAACAAAATAATACTAAAATAATTTTGCAGAATCTTGTCACTGACTTGTGACAATGCAGTTTGTGGCAAACTTGTTGCAGTCGACTGAAGAACAGTAATCTTTGTTGCTGCCAGCAAATTTCACTGGTCACCTGAATTTTTATAGAATTTTGGTTATGTAGCAAGCTAAGATTGCAAATAGGAGGGGAGAGTAAATTTAAAATACAAATCAAAAAGATTGAATTGACATACCAGATTTTAACAATGTACCTGACTGTTATGGTTACTAACACCATTTTCAGTCTGTTTTCTAAAAAACTTGTGGAAGCATTGTCATACCAATGAGTTATTAGAGAAGAGATGTGTGTTATCACTGAGTCTGGGAATGTGCGTGTATGCTTGTTTGACTTGCAACACCTGCAGACACAGTACATACTTGAACTTCAGACCTTAAAATATCTATCGTGCTACACAATTAATCTCTGAAAAGGTCATTTAACAACTTTTGAATGTACTTTGTACTGTTTACTATACTTTATACTTTGAACCCGTAAATAGCTTGAATCCCTGAGTCAGGAGATGCATTTCAGAATCAATGTAGAAAATTACAAAAGGAAGAAAAGAATTTCCTCAGATCTGGAAATGAAATTTATTAATAGAGGAGTTACAATAAGATTTTTTTTTCTAGGGGAGTCAGTGGCATGTAAATTATATGTGCATTTAAAAAGAAATTATTTTTATAAGCCTAGATTTACTTTTTGGTATGCAAAGTTTATGATGGCTAGCATTATTTATTGATATACTAGAAACTGAAAACTGAATATTGATATATTGAAATGCAATTATACAAATTAATTTTTTATCAATTTGCCAGAAATTATGTTAAAAGATCAGTTATTACAAATTATTTCTAATTATTTCTTCGATCTTTTTTTTGTCAATGATCTTTTTTGATCATTTGTTACAAAAGTAATTTAGGATAATTATCATTCAACACTAGGAAATTCTATTTTTTTATTTGATAAGAAAAGTATCAAATTTGATGCAGTTAACATGGTCACCTTACAGACTTGGACCTCCTGTGTCCATCCACCCATATTGAAGGCATGTCCAAATATAAGCTGGTGTCCAAAAAGCAGTAACTGACTGCAGGGCCAAATACAAAATTAAATAGTACAATATGATAATAAAATCTAGAATATAACTTAGAATTACTTGAATTTGACAACCACGTTAACAACAACAGAGATAGAATGTAATATTTTTTTATTGTCATTATTTTTAAATCATGGCCTTGAGAAGTTTTCATTATTTTAATAAAATTCTTTGTCTGAAAGTACAGATGTCTTAATTGAATCTATGCTCCCATGGAAAGCATTCTTTATTACATCTTATGAACTACTGCTACAAACTGAATAGCGTTGTCAAAATTGTATGTGTACAGAAATGAGAATGAATGTCGATACTGACACATCTTATGAACTACTGCTACAAACTGAATAACGTCAAAATTGTACGTGTACAGAAATGAGAATGAATGTCGATACTGACACATCTTATGAACTACTGCTACAAACTGAATAACATCAAAATTGTACGTGTGCAGAAATGAGAATGAATGTCGATACTGACACATTTACATACAGCGGAGTCCTAATTTCTCAAATCTCTAACAGAAAAATAATATTGGACTGAGGAATAGGGAAGCGTGCAAGTAATGTCATGACAACTGGATGAATGTAGACAATTTTCGTAAAACACTTTCTAAACAGCCAGTGTTCCTAAAACACTTTATTGAAACAAAAACTTCACCTACAATCATGGACAATACTCTTGAGACACTTTACCAAATTTCCACTTATTCAGGGTACCCCCCTCCCCCATTTCAATGTTGACAATGTTGCTATGTGGTCAAAACAAAGTTGGGTGAATTGCAAACCCCAGGAAACAACATTGAGCGGGGGGGAGAGGGGGATTAAATATTCTTTACCCGCTTGTAAGTCAAGACATTCGCGAAAAATGTGTCATTCGTTTGTTTCAACTACTTTTGTCCATGATTGTAGATTCTCTCTATTTCTCTCAGAACACACCAATGTTGTATGAGCCCTGTGGAGGGTATAATCATTTACATTCTATTTTTAAACCTTGCGCATTTCGCTATGTTCCTATTGGGAGTAAAATGGCAGTGTTTGACTGAGTGAGTTTTGAGAATCAAGTGTTTGAGAAATCTACATTTCCCTGTATTTACATAGCATACAAATGTAAATTCTCACCACTACAGGGTTCTTTGTGGGTGGGAAAACCTCTCAAAACACTCAAACGTCTTTTCAACTTCAAATTATCATCTAGGTAATGTACAACAACCAGCACTTATGCAAATATTTCACAATTTTTGTGGTCTGACCTTTGGAATAAAATGGGTGATACCATTCTTTACAACCATATTGATACAGTTCAACATATTTTTAACCGCAACTGTGCAATGCAATGCTCAAGTCTTTGTGCTACTCACACCAAATGGTTATGAGTTGTTCACACTAGCCAACTCTAACGCCATAACTGATGTTTTGGCCAGTATGTGCTATCTTGATTTCTTTGGAATAATTTTACTGAAAACTCTTGAAGTTGACACTTGCAATCCTGTCCATAATAAATGAAAATTTCCCCTGTACCAAGCTCTGTTAAGCAAATGCAAAATCAATTATTAATATTGATTGTTTGGAAACTAGCACAAAAACAACAAAACCCTTTATAACTTGGACACCCGATAACTCAAACTTTTTTTTGATTATTTCCCCAAGAAGGTTTTAGTTATTGGGATTTAACTGAAAATATTATCTATTCCCATTAAAAGGGGAGGCACAGTGGCTTAACAATTAGTGCACTGGACTCCAGATTGAGTGGTCCAGGTTCAAGACCTGACCAGGGTCACTACCTATGTTCTTAGACAAGACACTTTACTCTCATAGTGCCCCTCTCCACCCAGGTGTATAAATGGGTTCTGGTGAATTTACTGCTGGGGGTAACCCTGCGATGGACTAGCAACCCATCCAGGGAGGAGTAGAACTACTCCTAGCAGCTTCATGCTACGGAAACCGGGATAGGATAAGCTCAGGTCTGATAAGATGGGTCACTAGGTTTGAATGCAGACTTTCCCTTTTACCCATCAAAGGGGATATACCATGTCTCATTCAGTAATGTAGCTTGGGGCACTGTTTTTGTGGTTTATTCTATTGAGCCTTTCATGCAAGACCTTGTGAGATCTGCTCCCAGCCTGTCCCATTGATGGACTGGAGAAGACTTAGATCTACCTACATCTTGTTGGGTAAATTGATAATTCGTTTAACTGATAATTGCGCAATATAAGTTAATTATATTATTATTATATTAAAATTTTCTCATGCTATTTATCACTCTGTGCCCCTCTCACAGAAACGCCTCGGAGGGAGGACGCACTTTCGCCGTCAGAACTATTAAAGATTGGAACAGTTTACCCCGGTCTTTAAAACAGAGAAGTCCGTTAAATCGTTTAAGGCTAAATTATGTGATACTACTCTTAACTCTCAGAAAACTAATGGAATTTTTTAACTCTTATTATTCGTAGTATGTTTGAAATTCTAAGTCTAGTATATTATTTGTAACCATTTTTAATAGTAACTTAATTAAGTATTTTATTGTAAATAATATCGTATTTTAGCATTTTATTGTAAATAATATATTTTTAGCATTCTAATTATTTTAAGCTGAGGGCCCCAAGTTTATCAGTAACTTAAGGTAGCCCGCGGCTATTTCTGGGAACGGAGGTGCTCTTTTCTAAATCGAGTTTTCGGCATGTAAACGTTAAACGATTTCTCTGATTTTTGGCAATCGAAATAACAAATGTTCAAATTTTATAAAGCTTTGAACTTTAGGGCGATCAAAATAAACGAACACGAGGTATTAGCGTTTTTAAAAAAATCAATTTATGAAATAAACGCGAATATTTTCCAAACGCGACGATAGAGTTTTTTCTAATTAATGTCAACTAGTTCAAATTATCCAAGTTTAATGTGAGCAAGTTTCAACGAAATCGGCTGGGTAGAAATTGCTGCACAGTTGACTGTTGAATTTTTGCTTCAAAATATTATTATTGTGTATAATTGGAGCTGTTAGAACAGAGTTTAAGTAATGCTAAGATCCCATGGATTATTCGAAAGCTTAATGCCAGCTAAAACGTTGCTGAAAAGTATGGAAAGATCAGAAACTCCCAGCAAAAGTTGTAGACAAATGAAGCAGAAGAGGTTTACGGTGCGTAAATTGTGAATTTAAAAATATCCATTTTTTTTAGAATTAAAAAAATCTACCGATTTTTTTTCTTTTATTTTCAAGTATGAGAAAATACAGCATATGTGCAAACAACTTTATCTAGTTCCGTCTGTCTAGTCTCGATGAAACTCGTTGAATGTGGCTCGCCAAGATAGCTACTTCTCGTCTTCCATTTTGGAGTGCTTTGAAAATGCTCTTGTTACAGTAAAATATTCAAACTTGCCGCATTCTCAAGATTATTTAGCACCTGGAAATAAACATGCCACGGATAAAATTGCGGCTGAGCTTTGTATTCATGCATTTTATTTAGCAATGAATGGGGCATGTGGCGTGGTATGTTCAATTCCAGGTGCAAAATAATCTTGAGAATGCCGCAAGTTTGAATAATTTACTGTTACGCGAGGGTTTCCAAAGCGCTTCAAAATGGAAGATGCGAACTAGCCATCTTGGCGAGCAAAATTTGACGCGTTTCAGCGAGATTAGACACACGAAACTAGATAAAGCCGTTTGCATACATGCTGTATTTTCTCATACTTAAAAATAAAAGAAAAAAAATCGGTAGATTTTTTTTAATTCGAAAAAAATGAATATTTTAAAATTCACAATTTACGCGTCGTAAACCTCTTCCTCTTCATTCGTTTACAACTTTTTCTAGGAGTTTCCGATCTTTCCATACTTTTCAGCAACGTTTTAGCTGGCATTAAGCTTTCAAATAATCCATTGGATCTGACCATTACTTAAACTTTGTTGTAGCAGCTCCCAGTTATACACAAGCATAATATTTTTAAGCAAAAATTCAATAGTCAACTGTGCAGCAATTTCTACCCAGCCGATTTTGTTGAAACTTGCTCACATTAAAACTTGGATAATTTGAACTAGTTGATATTAATTAGAAAAAAATCTATCGTCGCGTGTGGAAACTATTCGCGTTTTTTTTGATAAATATATATTTTCAAAAGCGCTAATATCTCGTGATCGTTTGCCGTGTTTGCCCTATAATTTAAAGTTTTATAAAATTTGAACATTTGTTATTTCGACTACCAAAAATCAGAAAAATCGGTTGAGGTTTACATGCCCAAAACTCGATTTAGAAAAGAGCACCTCCGTTCCCAAAAAATAGCCGCAGGCCACCTTAAGGCCGCGCTGGACCCTTACTCATTAATAAATTCATTAGCAATTTATTTTGACGGGGTGTCATGTTGTAAATGTTTAATTCTTCGAATTTTGAACACCGATTCCTTCAAAACTTATCAAGGATAATGGGGGTTGATGGAATTTTATCATGATTGTCGTTTTACTGAAAGATGACCGTTTACTTTGATGTTACAAGCTCTTAAGTGTTAATCTGCAGATAATGCGATTTTGTGTCCAAGTTTACAGCTAGAATAGTGCACCAAATTAAACGACTATATAACCTAGTGGTAAATCACAACCTCTTTTGTGTTCTGTTCAGAAAGAAATTCTCGAATTCAATAATTACTAGGAGTTATTGGCTCCTAAGAGGGTAAAAATGTGAAATCTAAACTTTGAAACGTGCTATCTTCTTTTTGAAAAAGGATTTTAAAAATCTGTTTTGACTAGAACACAATAGAGTACACCAAGTTTATGCTCCCTGCAAATCAAGTCATGAAATTCTGTATCGGCGGAGAAAACTTGGACACAACATTGCAGGTTTTGAGGCTTCCGAAGACTTTCTGACTCGGTAATGCATGATAATAACATGCGCCTTTCAAAGCTGTGAATCTAATTATGATAATTCGCTACATTCCAGCGCACGTGCAGCAAAACTAAGAACAATGACGTTGCAATTGATCACATTCTTTTTTGTCTTTTTTGCCTAGTGGTGTGACATGAGGAGGGGGACATTTCGGTAATTTCAATCTTGAACTTGGACTTTCTCCCTTACATTGCTTCGAACTCTGACCAGAAAGCAACATTTCTTGCACTCGCTTCAGCTCCAACGCAGCCCTTGCAACGAGAGATTTATCCTTACTATCCTTTTTTAATTCTTCCCGACTTGCGGTATTTTGTTCCTCTAGACGTTCTAGCCATAATCGCAAGAAATTGCCACGCATGCCAAACGCTGTTTTGATTTGCATTGCATATTTTTGGAATCGAGAAAACAATAAGCGCTCAGTCGCAATTTCTATGTTTTGTTATAATACTTTAATTGCAAGAGTTTCGTGCCACGAAGAAGAATCACACGAAATTTGTTTATTGAATAAATCATTAAGAATAAATGTAAATAATAATCTCTCGAATAATTTCGGTGTCAGTCGTTACGGTTCGTGCATACGTTTTAAATAAATACATACACAATGAGAGCAAGGGTCCAGCGCGGCCTTAAGTTACTGTCACGGGTCACCCTCATTAAATAAAGTCTTTCACTTCACTTCACTTCACTTCACTCACTGGGGCCCCTTGAGTTTGATAAATAAATACTACAAATTCACTGATGTAAAATAAACCAGTGTGGAATATTTCACTAACTGAGCTGATGTACATAGTATATTATGTTTTAACTAGTAGTCTTGATTTTTACCTGAGATACTGCAAATGAACCTTGTAGTTACCATCTAAGAAGTCTTTGTAAAATTTTGACAAATCATCAGCTAACTCTTTATCTAAAATAAAAAAAGAAATGGTGCTCAAATTAGGCTTCCTTCAAGTACAGTTCTTGACCAAAATTCCTCAGACAACATCACACACTACAATACACTGTATACTCCGATTTCAAGACCAGTGCAGTGTATTAGTTAGACAGGTTTAGTTCTGAGTGGGTGGGTATAGCAGGGATGCAGCTAAAAAAAATGCTAAGCCAGCTCATGAACAAGCCCACCTAGCTTTTCTGGCCTTCGCAGCCCTAAAGGTTTACCTAAGTCTTTGTTTTCATGTGAAATTTCAGCCGGATTTAAGTTCTCTTTCAGCCGGTGAAATTAGCCAGCAGCCGGCCCTTAGTGACAACCCTGGTATAGGGTGAAAAAAATTTCTCAGTGACCAGACCAAACTGAGTGCAGTTATTCAGAAATGTAAAATGTATTTAAATACCTTTGAATATAATACTGATGAAATATATTATAATTCATCATCTATTTAGTTGTAAAAGGCAAGAGTAACAATATTATTACTTCATGAGCGCGCAGTAGATAGCCAATGAGGTGCATAGCACCGGATTGGCTATAACTATTTCATATCCAACAAGGCGAGTGGAATAATAACATTAAGAATGGCCAATTCCCTCTATGAGATGCACCTGCAGAAAATCATGGGAGCTGTATTCAACAAGACATATCGAAGACTTGGCAACGTTGAATAAAACTACCATAATTCCCTGCAGGTGCATCTCATAGGGGGAATTGGGCATTGCAATATTTGAGCTTCCCAGCTGTTTTTGCCAATGCTTATACCTACCATACATGTATCTGTGGTTCATGGTATATGAGCTCATATACCATGGCCTGTAAACCAATCAAAACACAGTATCATGGCTAGTCTTTATAATGCACTGTATCCACTGGATAGAGATCTGTCAGGAGGATAGCATTATTAGCCCCTTGAATAACCACGGTCTGTCGCTCTAAGTTAACATTTCACTTACTTGTGTCATTTTCCAGGTTCCTTGGTCTCAGTTGAAGAAATGCCTTTTTTGACTACAGAACAGTGGGATTGAAACAAAAATGTCACTTGTATCTGAGATTACACTGCATGTCATTGTACAGAATAATTCAATGCAAATCTAGTACATTTCATACTTCATGAAAGACAGTATTTTGATGCCTCACCTTACTGAATTTTTCATTTTGTCTCTCCCAGAAATCTTGATGCCAAGTGTTTAATTCTTGTTGCTGTTCTCTGAAGTATTGTTCCTGCAAAATAAAATAATTTGAACACATTTTTTTTTTCAATACCCTTTCCACAAAAAAAATACATACACATTAAAACTACTGCATACATTGCATTGTCATATTCAGTAGTGATGCCACAATAGAATAATCAGGCAATAACAATATGGTACAATTTAATCAATAAATATAAATGTAACTAGGTATTGCAACATGAGTTTGGATGCCTTACAGAAGGCAGTGTGGCCGAGTGGTTTAGGGCGCTGGTGTTGTAATCAGGAGATCCCGGGTTCAAGCCCTCCACCCTGCCACTAGCCTGTTCTCTGTTGTCCCCAGTTCAAATCCTCGATCACGCTTTGTATATAGCCAGCTGGTCTGCCTCCTGCCAGTTGGGATTTTGAACCATGTTATGTTTCATTTAAAATATTTGTTTCCTCTGTTTCAGTGGCATGCCTGCAAACTAGCTATCTCGAAGCTAAGTGCATAACCACTAAAAACAACATTTTTAGTATTTTTTTATTATTTTTTTATGACTTACTGTTTTAGTTTCATCCTTTGACTTTGCATATATTATTTTTCTTATGTTTGACTTGTAGTCTCGAGGACCAACCAAGTTGAACTTGCTACGAGATGGGGACACAGAGGCTGAGGTACTCTTTGTAGCCTAAAGAAGGTATATTAAAAGATGTTAAAGATATTGTAACTGCAATTCAACATGATGTTACATAAGCCAGCTTTTAAAACCTGATGATCCTTGGTAGGACCAGCTTCACGGGTGCTACTCGTCCATCTTTTAGATAAAACAGCCGATGGTTTTAACAGATTCCTTCTCGCACACAGCAGTATAAAAGCGTTATTTCTACAAATTACTTTCATCCAGGTGTCAAAACGGCGTACATGTAAACGAATAACTATAGCTGTACCGGAAGATGATGGCGGCGAGCATAGGGCCAGGTTACACAGCCTAGAAGACGACCGCTGTTCAAGAGCCGCGGACGCAGCTTTAGTCAAAATGGCGGACGCGGCGGAAAGAGATTTGCCGGAAGGTTATATTTTTGCAGCGTTTTTTCTAGGTCTTATTAGTCTTGTTGTCTCTTTTACTCCCATTAAAATATTTTTCTTATCTCATAGAAGAGAGCGAGAAGATTTCTTCTAGAAAAGATCGCGAAGGGAGAGAGATCACACGCAGTCGAGGTATGCTATTGCAAAAGTAAAGTCTTTCATAGACTCTACAGATCTATAGTTAAAACGCCTAATTAAAATTAAGCTTATAGAACTTTCTTTATAATTAACCCTGGTTTATGTGGAACGAGACTACGTGTCAATCAACTGATCCAACTTGCAGTATTAATCTATGAAAGCAATGGAGTAATTTTCGATAAGGGTAGGTACAAAGTTAGGTCTGCATTTGAGCTTAGTGGCCCATCAGTCCAGAGTTTATCCCGGTTTATTTACGTGAAGTAACTAGGTGTATTTCTACTCCGACCCCCCTGGATAGAAAATGCTAGACCATCACAGGGTTATGCCCCAGAATTAAATTTGCCGGTACCCATTTATACACCTGTGGGGAGTGAGGCACTATGGGAGTTAAGTGTCTTGCCCAAGAACACAACACAGTGACCCTGGACAAGGCTCAAACCTGGACCACTCGATACAGGGTCCAGCATGCTAAGCATTAAACCAGCACACCTCCCAATATTTGATAATACATCAAACATTTTGCAGAAAAAAAGAAAAACAAAAGGAAACACAACAGCCAGTCAAGAGAAAATTCTACTTCATCAAGTTCTTCAAGTAGAAGCAGGTCACCTGTGAGAGGTATTTAAAAAATATTAGCTTAATTGCCATCTCTGTGAAAACATTCAGAAATCTGTCCATACATTTATAAAACAAATGCTCCTTCATACCACCACCGGCATCATACAGTTACTTGAAGACCAAGTGAACTGCTTGCTCATGATTTTTTGTTGTCAAGATTGCTCATAATTGTTTGTTGTCAAGGTGATGACAATTTTGTCTTCTTTCAGTCACAAGAATTTATCCTTGGCACAAAGATCACATAGCATAGTGTTTGAGCTGGATTTTGATATGTGGTTGATGGTAATCATTTTTGCAGAAAAACGCAAGAAAAGAAGAAAACGGTCAAGTAGCAGTTCATCTAGTGATTCTAATGACAGCTCTTCAAACTCCTCAGAATCAGATTCTTCACGTAAGTACATTGCTGCCCTTGATCCTCCCATCCCTCCCTAGCTGGCAACAGCCCCTCCCCCCCCCCCCCCCCCCCCCCCCAGTGGAGTATAAGGTGAAATAAAATCAGTAAGCAGAGCAAACCAAAAAAGATGAAGTTGGAAGATCCCCCATGAGATCTTCCAACCTGGACCACACTCGGCTTGTTCCGCTGCACAATTTTTTTCTCTCTATACCCCACTAGGGAGCCTGTTTGCAGACTAATTCCTCCACATTTCTCGTTGAAGATTGGCACAGACAATTTCTAATAAAAAACACTAATAGAAACAGGCATTACACTGCATTTTGCATGTTTCACTGCTGCTCATCTGGGAGGTGATTACATAGATTTGTTTGTTGCTTTCATACTGGTTTCCACTTCTGGTCAGCTGAATGTAAATACCTTTCCAATCAGTTTTACAGACATGTGAAATCTTAATGGACAATTAAACTCACGAGGCCTGTTTCTCTTTAAATTTTACCTCCAATTTTTCACCGAGGCTCGTTATGAAACGTTTTTAAGTTGCTCCCTTTCTCTTGATTTTTCAGCGGACAGAAAGAAAAAGAAGAAGAAAAAGGTAAGGAATTTCGTAATTTTGATTTACAAAAATAAGACTTTCAAGTAATAATAGGTAATGCAGGATTTTTTGGTGTCTTCACAACTGTCTAATTTTGTAAAGTTTTGTTTTTACTTTAATTTCTTCTTTTTTTAGAAAAGGAAAAGAAAAAAGAAGAAAAAGGAGAAATCAGATGAAGCATCTGGACCTGTTCAGCTCTCAAAGGTTTGTGACCTGAGTACTGCTGCACTTCATTTAGACTGCAAAACAGTCGTTTATTTCTCCTAAATCACTTCTCAGAAGGCGAAAGTTTGACTCGTCGCACAGGAAGTGCTCATAAGCCTCACACACTTATAAAGCATGTGAGACAAGAGTCTCACTCTCCGTCTTGGCACCTGCTCCAGACCTTTCATTTAAAGACCACCTGCATTCACTGCATTTTTGCTTACCTTAAAATGAAAAGTTGAGCCTGCGTTCGAGTCTAGTGACCCATCAGGCTTGAGCTTATCCTGATTTCCACAGCATGAATCGACTAGGAGTATTTCTACTCCCCCCTTGGATGGGATGCTAGTCCATCACAGGGTTAGTCCCCAGCATTAAAATCTTCAGTACCCAGTTATACACCTGGGTGGAGAGTAGCACAGTGACCAAAGTGTCTCTGGTGCACTAAGCATTTGGCCACCATACCTATCACTGGCCTATCAAAATAGATGACATTTAGTAAAACACGTGGCACGTTTCGAAACAGTTTTTGTTCCGCTTAGAAGCCCCCCCCCCCCCCCCCCCCTCCCCCCCGCGGTCTTAAGCCCCTCCGTTTATAGCCCCACCCAAAACCCAAAACCCAGAAGCCCTTATGAAGATGTATAGGCTCAGGGCTTATAACCGAAATTTTACGGTATAGCGTCCGTTTCAGCTGGCTGTCGGAAAATTTAACAGCATTCTGATTATGAATCCTAATTTTGCAGTTTATGAAAGAACGAAGGCAGAAAGAAGAGGCGCAAAGAAGCGCTGTGTCAGGCAAGAAGATAAAACTCAAAGTCAAAAAGTCAAGCAAGGACAAAGAGGTGAATATTAATTTTAGAAATTTCAAAGTAGTGCACGTTGAATTTGTAGCGAAATTCTGTTATTACATGAGAGGCATGCCGCCCCCATACCAAGAAATTACTGGGCACGGTGGTCCTAGTTTCTATCTTGATTGGATGTTAAGAGCGGAAAACCCTTCAAGTGCAGAATTTCCACAATTAGGCGAAAACGGGCGAGACTGTTTTTGTTGAACCGTTTTTCCTTCTTTTTTTCATAGCGTGAAAGGAACCGCAAGGAATTGCTTCACTTCTTGAATCAGACGTTATAGACCGGCATTCCGTGAGGAGACTGAAGAATTTCAGGCCCAAACATAACTCAGCAACACCACTTACTACTGGTCAAGAAAACACGCCTGTTCATGCAGTGACTTTATCTAATCAGCTTTAACCTTCTGTTCACACTACCCCTAGTTTGGACAGCACTGAAAGGTCGGATTGTAAAATTCGACTCGACAGAGAAGGTCAAGAGCGTTGGACGACTTTTTTCTTCAACTGTCGCGCGGTACGCGAGAGTGCCTGTCAATCGAAAGAATGAACTCTCTCGTCAACTTTCATAAAATTTCGAACAAATCAATCGGGGGTGGAAGCGGAATCATTGGACTTTCATGATTCCTGATTCCTGTCTTGTTTTACCTTAATGATTCGTCGTTCATTTAAAAATTTTATTCGATATTCATGATTCATTTGTCATTGTTTTCACCCAGTTTTGAAAATAACTTCATTGTGTGTAACATACCTAATTACAGTCAAGTTGATAGGTAAGGGATGAAAATTTGAATCGCATTTTCAGTGTTTTCCTGTAGGGGGGGAGGGTCTGGGGGCATGCTCCCCCAGAAAAATTTTCAAAATTAAACTCTCGGAAACGCTATTTTCGGCCATTTCTGTGATATAACTAGTTAAGAAGTTTCCCAGTTTGCATTCTATATTCACACGTCACCAATATCGATGGAAGCATATTTATTTGTTATTCATGATTCTTTTAGCCATCTCTCGTTATTCATGATTACCAAGTTTTAAACACGAAGATTCATGATTCCTACCATTTTTACAGCTATGATTCATGATTCATGATTCCGCTTCCACCCCCGAAAATCAAAATTTATGACAACCTCCCCTGGGAACGAGGTTGAATTTATGAACGGACAAACGAGAGCTGCAGTCAGGCATTCTTCAATTGTCATCTACTAACTCTCGCAGTCCTTTGATCCCTGTTAATACAATTTCAAGCACTAAATAACTATTTATTTCTGTATTTAATTGAAAGCGCAGCCGATTGAGTGAAAAAAAATCTTTAATTTTTAAGAGAATTTCTCCTGATAGTATCAGACAGGTGGTGAGAAAAAAGAAAATCATCAACCAGGAGATACAGTCTTGATGTACCTCGAAATTCTCACAGCTAACTAAAAGAAATGTACGTTAACTAGTAATGAGAATTTAGTGTTTCAGTGAAGCTTTAGAAAAGCGTAGTTTGTTAAAACAACTCCACTATGCGTGAGTGACCCATTTTCTGCCCAGGAACATTGTTAGGTTGTTATCTACAAATAAAATAACAGTGCTTTAGCTTTTGTTTCTTCAGTTAAATTAAGAACTTTATAAAGTTGTTTTAATTTGCAATTCAGGTGCAAAATGGAACGCTGTAAAAAGCCAGTGTTACTGTATACAGTCGCTGAGTGATCTTGACTTGCAGTTGAATTGACATCTGGACGAAGTAAAATGAATTCAGAAAATAAAATCGTCCACAACTTTTTTGTCAACTTCGTTGTCACAGTATTTTCGAGAATCACCAGGCTTTGCTTCTGTTCTCAAGTTTCGTTTCTACCAAGCATATGTACCACCATAAATTTAGGTCGATTTACGCTTGTTTAGATTTGAACTTCAACACTTGTCACCTGTTTTTGTGCTCAATGTCTCTCTACTTCTTCGTTCGCTTGCGCGCATAGAATAAAATACATATCTTGTTTTTCAAATCGGTCTTAAGTTTTATCTTTTAAGTCGGTAAATACCGGTATTTCAAAGCGTTGATCTCGTTACAATGAGAATATGAGATTGCAAAATCTTTGAAGCGTACGAAAAATCCAAATTGCCATTCAAGGTATATACGATTTCAATACTTTTATATGTTTCTCTTCTTCACTTAACCCGCCCCCCAAATTCCGTTGTTTTGCTTGCAATAGCTAAAGGAGAATATCGTTCAGTTACTTAAAACCTTCAATACTGTAATTTTGTCCGTTTTCGCAAACATTTTTATCCCAGATTTCTAAATTGAAAAATCACATTGCGTGACTTGAGGCCCTTTGATTGTTATCCGATACGCACTTTTGACAACATAAATCGTGTAATTGCTTGCCATGTCTTTTTAAGTATGATTAGAATGATAAACAATGATTTTTGAAAGCGTTCGATTCGCTCCAGTCACTCTTCTGCAGATAAACACAAATTACCTCCGTCCGGTTTGCGTGGTTCAAGTCTACCAACAGAACACACTGGAGAGATCAAGACTCGACCTGTGGTTTTTGCGGCAGACCGAACGTTTACAATCTTCAAGTTTACGAGGTGCTGCGAAGTAAACAATCGCCTTTCATTGATGGTTCAATATTTACATGCGAAAAACTGAAGACACTTTGTTTGTGCCCTTGCGGGAGCTGCATATTATCGCTCTGTTACAAAGAATGGTCATGAAATTAAATTGACCTCATCGCGCCTAGCTATTGTGTTTACAGAAGCTGTTTGTGACTAACAAGGCAGCCGGTGTAAAGCTCAGACGATTTCTGTTCAACGATGTGAAGGAATGTCGCTTCGTCCGTTTCTATGAGTCTTGTACAACATCAGAGCTAAATTTCCGCTTTGGTAAACTCCACCAAAAAGTGCAACTTGATTGTACTTCAGTGTGCAAGTCTACATCACGACGAATTGTATTCGAATGAAAATACCAGACAGCTTGGTCCGTTAAGAGTTCGAACTCTTTATATTTTCTTTCCAAGCCGTGCAGACAACGGAACTTCCGTCTCCACGAGTATTGGCCATTTAAATAACAAAAAACCTGGCTTAAAATTGGTCCAATTCTGGCCAAATGCGTTGGCGAACAACGTACGACTGTCGCACCGCAACGATGCATAAATCCCACACGTTCGTATATATTTTATGCCTTGTCACCGCAACTCTAACGGTTCCTTTAGCCAAAGCAAGGCCCAGAAATGTCAGGCAAGCAGGTAAGTGACGTTTGAAATATTATTTCTCTAGTTATATATTCAAAAACAAGCTTTTCAAATTGAAGGCAATATGCACAATACGACACTGGTTCAACATCCGCTCGAGCTCGGAGTTTCCCACCCCCGCCAAATTGCTAGAAATTAGGTGAAATTTTAGGGATTAAACACAGGGAAAACATTTATAAATTCAAAGGAAAGATTAAAAAAGTTGCGATTTAATTTGCGCAAGCCAGTTTTGAACCAGGTCAGTGACGTACATGTGTAAGCTGAAATGATCCGCAACATCTCCGTCATCATTCAGTCACTGAAGATGGCTGAAGCTTAGAATTTTTGTCTGCCCCGGATTTGACTGATTTATTTAATCCCATTAATTCGCCACGAAAATATTAGATCTACCCTGTACTTGGCTAAATTCTCACGCGCGAACAATAGGGCAGATATATATAACGAAGCCTTAAAATTAAGTTCATTCCAAATAGTTGCGATATACCGAGGTAGACCATCATGGCTCATTTTCCGGTATAAAATGTCAACAATAATTTTGCCTGTTTCCAAATGCGTCGCTGCTGATAGACTTTGTTGCCTTATTCTTCCACATTTCTGGCAGATGCCAGGATTTATTTCTGAACGTCTAGCTTAACTTAATTTGACACGTCTGGAAAACAGTGAATTCGTAAGCAGATAGAAGAAATGAGCCTTCACCAGCTGATGTTTTGTAAATATTAGCACGCTTTCTTTGGACCAAAGAAAACAACAGTTTGAACATTTTTCTAATATATTAGGTAGTCAACGTGCCAAATCATTTCTTTCTTCCGATAAACCGCTAATTTGTTTTAATTTTATCCGTTTGTATTTATGTGCGCTGTGGTTGGTTCGAAGTCGTCATTTCGTAGAATTGAAGGGAAAAGAGTGTTTTATATATCACTGTAAATTTCTTCTTTTTTATTTTTTATTTTTTTTTTTTACCTAGCTGTTTTATACCGAGAAAGATTCACCAGAAGTGAAGAAAAAAATAAAGGATTATTTGCGCAGTGAACAAATAAAGTCTAGCGGAAGATGTCGAGCACATGTAAAATGAATTCGTTTGTTATTTGCTTCCGCTACATGTAAACTGACATGTATGCATTTTTTTAAGTTTGCAGCTTCATATTCCAAGTCAAAATCTCCTTACTATTTTCATATTTCCTTATAATCCTCATTAGAGAGGAATTTAGCTTTTAATCAACCTTTATTTAATCAACGTTCATTTTACTGGCAACCTTGCCTATTTGAATTTGATGCAAGCAGTAATTAAAATACTCTGCGAGGCTGCAGGTGCCTTTCCTTGTCTCGAAGAGTGAAATAAAGAGCATTTCCGTCAGGAGTTATTCATTACTAGCTAATAAGGGCATAAAATAACCACATGCCGGGATATTTTCTTTGTTGCCGTACGTTTTGAAAGAAGCTCTGGTAAAAGCGATGTTTCGACGGGAAATTTAAATGCGATGACCGTAAAATAGCATTAAATAGGCTGATCTTCGCGTTTGCCTCGCGGCACAAAGTGGTCACGCGCTTCCTACACAAGCGAACTGCGCAAACGCTCTTAAGGCTTGGCGCGTATGAGGTATCTGGGATTTAGTTCGTCTGCGACGCAGGCTATCAGTCTTTCGTTCTGTCAGTCAGTCAGTCAGTCAGTCAGTCATTCAGTCTGTCTGTCTGTCTGTCAGTCTGTGAGAAGTCAGTCAGCCATACAGTCAGTCTGTCAGTTACTCATTCAGTCGAACCGTCAACCACAGTCAACCACAGTCAGTCAGTCAGTCATTTCTATCAGGTAGTCAAGTCTGACTGACTGACTGACTGACTAGACTGACTGACTGACTTGACTGACTGACTGACTGACTGACTGACTGACTGACTGACTGACTGACTGACTGACTGACTGGCTGACTGACTGGCTGACTTTCGTTCACTGATGTATGCCCTGTTTGATAGATTACTTAGTTTATCAGTAATTAATTTAAGAACTTGTTTGTTTGTATGTTTACTTCTTTCGTCGATTTTCTATATTTCAGGATCTCTTCCAACTGCTTGTTCAAGCAGAGAACGACTCGTTGCCCCTGAAGGGGCCTTTACTAGTCCTAATTTCCCAGGACCATATCCAGCGAACTCGTCCTGCGTCTGGATAATAACGCCCCCACAAAATACGAATCTGTCATTGGAGTTTACGTCGTTCAACATCCAATCAAACGCGAAGGAATGCGGTGGCAGCAAATGTCATTGTGACTTCGTCCAAGTCAAAGAACTTGACCCGCCAACAAATAGCGCAGGATTTAGCGCAAAATTTTGTAACGACAACCGCCCTCGAAGGATAATCAATAATTTAATGTCCAGGGTAAGAATTCGTTTTGTTTCCGATTTAGCTGGAGAAGAGACCGGTTTTAAATTAACTTACAAGACGTTTCAATCGTCACCAACTTCTGGGCCAGGGGGCGGGGCTGGAGTATCTGTCAATCAAACAGTTGCCACGACGATAGCGGTAGCGATGAGTAACCTTACAGACGCTCCGACTCGACCAGGACCGTCGCCCGATTTAAATATTTCGGGATATAGCATCCCTTTATCCGCATTTACAAGTAAGGCGCAGATGAACACAACAACACCAACATCAAATGACAGTGTAATTTTACCACCGGGGGAAGTTTCGTCGCCTGCCGCTCCGACCCCGTTCCCCAGGACATTCCCAGTGACCTTATCTGGAGGAGATAGCGTTTGGACAACTGCGACACATGTTGTGATTGCTGTGGAGCAGAAAGAAGTGGAAGAGGAAGTTCCTGATATCATAATCCTTGGACCGTCCGTACCTGTTGTCCTGATATTTGTCATTGTTGTTGCTGGCATAGCTTGGTGGAATTACAAGTTTAACTCAGAAGAGCTGAACAGGTTTGCTGTATTACACTGCACTGCACCTTGCTGTCAAGCAGTATACACTGTTCACTGCCCCCTTTTTTCAACGCAAAAAAGAACATCGCCAGAGAAATGTTCAGATCTAAGAAGAGTACATGAAAATGGAGGCCCACTGGGGTGACTCCCAACACGCAGGGATACTCGTCGGAAATCTTTTTGACCCTTAAACATACCAAACTGTTAAAAAAAAATGAATTAATTTTTCTATATTTCTCAGCGTGCATCCCTAAATGAAACCTTGACGGCTAAAATTATTGGTGTTTGGCCCGGAATACCCTAAGCGAGACCAAAAAACGAAATTTACACCTCTAAGCGAGACGACGAGCATGGGAGTCTCCCACCCCCACCCCTTCCCGGGATGGGCGCTGTGAACAGTCTAAACCAGTAGGCATTTCCGAGTTGGCTTTTTCCTCTGTTTCGAAAAGAGGCCTACTGCAAACCTTTCAGTGAAAATCTGAATAAAACCTTATTTCAATACAAAGGGTTTCGCACCACGACTGACTTATGGAGCAAACGCTAATGAAACTCGAAACATTTTTTCGTATGAAGCAGGTAAATTAACCTAATTGGTGACGTGGGAATTTTATATCATGATCAAGTGTATATGCTACAGAATTTTCCTTTCGTCTTTGCCACGCGCTTGGATAAGTATTACAGATTTTTCATTGATTCGTTCGGGAATCACCTGAGGTGAAATAAAAATGCCGGAAATATGTTTTGTGAAAGTTAGGTCGGTGTTAAATCCGAAGAAATGAAAAAAAGTTTTGTACAAAGAAATGTAATAACTGGATAATTATATATTTTACTAAAAGACTTGTAAGATCAGTTGTCCCGGCCAAGATCATGTTAAAACTGGCAACATTTTGTTTTGTTCTGTTTTTTTTTTCTTTTTTTTTTTCACAGATATGAGACTTATGCAAAGAACAGTGCAGCCAAAAAGCGAAAGAATTATACGATGAAAAACCTCAGGTAATAACTGGCCGTTGCTTTCTAACTATTTAGTAACAAGACCTGCTATTGCTTGGTCTTCCTCACAGGAGTAACCAAAAGTTTTTACCCTCCTTGGGCAGTAAACAGCCTATGCATATAGTAACGTACTCTTTTTGCCTCTTTTAGTAAAGGAAATCTGTACAATGAAATGACAAAGACATGGAGAGGACAGTCATTTAGTGCCGGTACAGGGTAAGTTACAAACTTATAACAACAACATCCTTTATTTAAACACGATACAAGATCAAGCAACAGCTCATGTTTCTAGCTAACTTCCTACGTACTTTAGAAATTGATAACAATAATTGTAAACCTTGACGTTCACATGCATGATTAGAAAACAGTCCTAAGAAAATGCGGGCGCTGATTGGTTAAAAATCGTGTTTCTATTTAACAATTAGATTATGAGCTCGAGATTTCTATGAGGTGATAGTTAATGAGGCCGCAGGCCGAATCAACTATCACCTCATAGAAATCTCGAGCTCATAATCTAATTGTTAATTAGTAGAATTCTGACTGAAATAAACGCAAATAATGGTTTCTAATTATTTTTCTACGCATTATCGAACTATTAAACGCTTTAACAAAATCGCAAGCATTGAATTGTCCTTGGTAAATTTGCAGTTGTTTACGCGCGCGCACCCGTTTTTCAATAATTTCAAGCTTTTAAAGTCAAGAAACCGCTAATGTCCTTCTTTTAGTCTTCTCGGGAATTTTTTTATCCATTTACATCTAAACTTCCTTCCAAAACTTCGGAAAAACGATAAAACGTCGCATTTTGTGGACGACCTTCGGCAACTGCACACTAATGGCTGATAGTGTTCAATAGCTCAGCCAATCACATTGCAGCATTTGCATTAGTGTACTAGTAGAATTCTACTAAAACTCGATAGAAACACAGAACTAGCACGAGCTGTTGACGCGATGATGGCGCGAGCAAAGAGAATTTACATTTTGATAGTCAAAGTTAACAAGTTGTTTTCGCTTTTTTCGTCGCGGTGTTTTCTAAAAAAAAAAACGTCCGCTACGATGCTTCTTTGTGTTTGGAGGTCGCATTAAAGTCTAATTGTTTAATAAAATCCTCATTTTATTACTTTGGCATAAAAGTGCATGGAATTGTCAGTATAGTACCTAGATGCAATGTTCCAGAGTGCAGTACCTCTCTAGCTGATCGAATTCTTCATAGAGTACGAACAAAATTGTGGCGTTTCGATCCTTTTACCTTTTAAGTGATATTTCGTATTTAGTATTCTTATTTTTCTGCCAGCATTCCCTGTGAGTCTCCAGTCTTAGATTCTTTGTGTCTCTGTTTGCGCTCCAACAAGCTGACTGTCCGATGTTGATAATTTTCTCTATTTACAGAAGGCCCAGTCCCATGGTTGGAAGATACAGGAAAATTTCGTTCGCAGGAAAACTGCGGGAGCTAGCTGAAGGGTAAGCAAAACACGTTATCATACTGGTTATTATTGGAAGATCTTCTTACTTTAGAAGTACATACAGCACCATACAATGCGACCGAAATACACAAGATATACAACACGCATTCTGATTGGCCCTTTAGGTGATAAGCGTGACGCATGCGGTTTTAGGTTCACGTCACACGTCATTTCATAAACGAAATTGAAAATGGCGGCGTTATGTTTACATATCTTGGGTGAGTTAAGGAGAACTGGCATTCTTCATGCAAACCCTCGCCATGGCTTGAATTCACACAAGCTTTCAAGGTTCAGTCTGCGCTCGTGTTTGGATCACCCACCCAAGCCAATCATACTCTTCACCCTCTCGGTGAGGCACAAGGCCTCACCTATCCCAGGCCATCTACCTAGTTCTTTCACCGCCTTCCGAGCTGGATGGACACCTTAAGACGTGGCCGAGCCGGCGTTTGTTTATGATTCGCCTTTGCGTGAGTGTATCCAAACACACGTGTTTATCTTCTTTTTCTTTAGTTGTTCGTTACTTACGTAAGAAGGACCGATTCCATATGCATTGCAGAACTATGTGCCTGGTTATATGTTCACCTTAACGTCTGGCAAAATTAATTCGTACGATGGCCAAGCATTGGCTCCCAGCGAGTGTTGTGATACACTATACAAAAGATGACTGGATTTCTTCAACAAACACGGAAGAAAAAAAAATTCCAAAAATATATGTTGTCTTTTACATGCAGTAACTGTCTTAACGTTCCGTTTCAGAGTGCGAACTCCCAGACCTTCCCGTCCGCCTTCAGAGGAGACTGTACCTTTAAACAATCCATCATCTGGATCAGGCCCTTTCCTATTACCAGGAGGGGCAGCTACTGGCGGAGGCTCTCGACCCAGCTCTCGACCGGCTTCGTTATTGTTGAGAGAAGCGTTGATTACAATGTTTGGTGGAGCAGATGAGAGGTAAGTAGACAGAACACTGTACTTCCAATTCACCAACCCCTCTTACAAATCAGTTTCATAACCGTGAATAGTAGTGCACAACAAAGGTACATGCATATCGTAATATTCGAATTCAATGTGACTTGTTATTTCTGCTTCCAGCGAGGCGCATACCCAGGAGTCTGGATCTCCATCTAAGAGAGCTTCTAAGCGAGTCTCGTTCGTTGACGAGGAAGCTGGCCAGCCACTGGTACAAAAAGAGTCCAGTCCCCCCGAGCAGTAAGTGGTTTTAAAACCTCGTTTCCAGAGCCTTCGAATTCTCGATGATTTCTACACCGCGAAGACTCTGTATTTCTTTCGTTGATTTCTTATCGCCCTCTATTCAATTTGCCCTCTCTCGTCCCTATTATCAGTCCCAAAAAACTTGAGCGACAGTAGAATTACCTCATCGGGGCGAAATACATAATCTCAGGATCCTCAGTCAATCAATACAAAGCCAAAACCAATCTTAACTAACTCCAACTTTCCCCGCTTATAACTCGAGTTAATAATAATAATAATAATAATAATAATAATAATAATAATAATAATAATAAAAATACCCGGCTAAACGTTTCACATTTGGCTGCCATTGCTATTGTTCATGTAATATATAAAACACTCGAGACAGTGTTTCATCGGGATATCCAAACACCAACAAGAGAGTTGAAAACATGACGCGCAGCGGAGTATTTTTGACGAAATTCGAGGTGTTTGGAAAGCCGATGAAACACTGTCTCGAGTGCTTGATATATCTTCTCAATCGAAGCAAAAGCTGAGGAGTAAACGGAGAAATAAAACGTAAAAATCTAGGCTTATTATTATTCTTGTTCGACTTGGGTCTTTGTACAACTAAGATAAAGTTGCCGTGACCTCCCTTTATCTTTTAGAGTTCAAGAAAAGGACAACGATCCAGTGGAAGAAGAAAGAAAGCCAAAAGAGGAACCTGACGCTGCCGTGAAACGATTGAGGTAAGCAGTCCCCACCTTACTTTATTGGTTCGACGAGACAGATGGTTTATCCGAGTAACCGTGCTTAATCACGATGTGTGCGTTAGTGTGAAGCGTCTTAGGCCGTATTATGAGCCCGAGAACCTTGCTCAGCTCCGCACCGAAACCGGACTCTCCCCACCCCTCCACCCCGCCCCCAAACGGCTAGCCTTTTCCAGGCTCTCGGTAGTTGGGGGCGAGCGAAAAAAGCGGGCGCGAGAAGAAAAACCGAGGGGGAGACCTTAGTCTCCCTCTCGTTTTTTCCTCGCTTGCTCGCCCACGTTTTTCGCTCGCCCCCAACTACCGAGAGCTACCAAACGGCTGGAGGTCGAGCCTAGAAGCGACTAGGTGTGTTGTGTCTTTCCCTGGATGCAACGCTAGATAGTCCATCACAGCAAGACTACAAGCAGTTCCTCAAATGTTCGAGGTTTCCCAGGCAATTCTTCCTCTCAAAACCCTTTAGTGTGATTATTATTTTTCCTGGCTTCTGTTTACATCATTGATTTCATTTTATATCGATCTTTTGTAATGTGAGCTAATCGAATTCTGATTGGCCAGCAGAGAGTGTATTATTGGAAATCAGATTCCTGTTTCGCTGCGCTGGAGAAGCATGCATATGCCGAGCAATACATAGGGGAAAATAGGCCGTATTCTTGTTTTTATCCACTTATTTAGATGATAGATATTCTCCCTTCGATATGCGAGAATTTGTACAGTATAAATTTCAGTCGCATGATTTGCATACTGGCATTTTTCGCGCATATCTCGACGTGGAACTCCTTTGTCACTGAAGCAAAAGGCTTCTCTACTGACTATTGTAAGATAGCTACCATTTCAAAAAGATGCTGTACTTATTCATGAACGTTTTTTCCTGCAGGCCTTTACAGATCCCAGCGATTCTTGTCAGACAGCCAAGTGAAGATTGCGAGCCGCCGCGGGGAAGGGAAGAAGAACTTAAGTATGCCAATTAATATCAACATTCATATTCTCCATTCTGGTCTCCTCACTTTTTATATAGTGTTGGACGAGAGAAAACAATTTTTGAGGGGTGACTGGTGTCGCATTTTCTTTGAAGTGCCGGAATTATCTTCGCAGAATTCAGCATCCATAGTCAAGCGGGCCCCCTCCTTAGCTGAAGGTCTGGATCCGACACTGAACGTAATGTTTTTTTTTTTTGATGAGATTGGTTAAATTAGAGTTAAGAGCGCGCGCTACGATGCGGCTGCCTGACGTCAATATTGCTCGCGCTCGCAAAACTTTGGCTGGCAACACTAAAAGAAACGAAAACAAGTTTGAGCCCTTTATTCGAAAGTTAAAAGTTTCAGGAAGTTTCAGAAGATTTTAGACATGTCATAGGACGAAAACAATACTACAAATAAGTTGATAAACAACCGACAGAGGAGTTCTAATTCGCTTTTTTTCGTCGCCCATAACGTGTGGCGTCATACGAGCGCGCGCTCAAATAAAAGGCCATGCGCAATTCAATTCTTGTCGGAGGTCGTAAAAACCTAATTTCGGCTCAAAATTTCTCAAACACCTACCGTACAACCCAGAATGAAATTTTCACAATTAATTTTTGGGGGTGAATCGCGTCAACAGCCAAAATGTTTCAAAAATCTGTAAGACAGAATTTCAGCTATTTTTTTAAAAAGGCAAAAAACCACATTTTCCTATTTTGCAAAAAATCTGTCTTACAGATTTTCAATTTATTTTGCATGAATGTTTTATTTGGTTCAATTTATTGTTTCTGAATTTTTGAGGCAGGGTCATACGGGCAGATTTTGAGAAATACGCCATTGAAACTACTAGTGCTCATTCTCCTCTTAAGCACTCGGTTATTCATTTTGGCTGTTTATTAGCAACTATATTGTTCAAATGTCTATATATTGGTTGTAGGATGCAACAAACAGTAATAAGTGAAAGCTAAAACTTTTCTGGACATTTTACAAAATAGCTAAAAGCTGGGCTCATTTACCCCCTCAGAACTGTAGTAAGGCACCTTTTAATTTAAAGGCTGCCGATGATAGTCGTTAGAATTAACAGTTTGCTGCATCGCTTCCATCGACTGGCAAATGAGATATTTTTTAGTTTGTGTTATTCAGTTCAAAAAGAACTCATTGGTTATTCCACATCATTACTGATCTCAAAGCCAAGGAATGATCTTCACGCTATTACTTTCACACAGCAATATGTTTATTCTAACATCTCACCCTCGAATGTCACTGTTTCTTTCCTCCATACAGCCCCCATGAAGAGGACGACGAGATATTTATAGAGGAATCGCCGCATTTAGAGGCGGCGTTACCAGACCAAGATGCAGACGACGAAGATGAAGGAGACGACATGTCACCTTTAAACGACTATGGGTGAGTACGTCCGATGATTACGTGTTGGCAGAAATTAAAGTGGGTGAGGATGTCGTATCACTTTTCATCGCACTCTTTTGGACTAAAGTGACGTCAGTGGTTTAGTCTGTATGTAGAGTTTTCTGTTCGAGAAACAATTTTACCAGGTTGATTGATAATTTCTTTAAAGCATATTCAACAGTTTGTGTCACACGCCCCAGTCACTGGTCATCTTCTGAACAAAGTTCATTTATAGACGTGGGCAGTGTGGTGTTTGTGATAAACTAGCACGAATCAACAAACTGACACGAAGACAAGTCTCAATATAACGAATCGCCATGTTTTAATTCCCTCTCTTCGATTCCCCGGATGTACAGTATATTAGTCCCCAGTACACCACAGGCTGTCTGCACCTTTCTTGTGAGGGTACAGAGGACAGGCAGGAGTAAGGATATAAGGAAATCTCAGATTTGCCAACCTCAAATGTCATTTATACCCTGCTTACAGTGTGTTCGTCTTCGAATCCACAGCTGCGCCTGAAACGATCGCCCATGCCAGTTCTGTTCAGTTTGATCATTATAGAGGCCTTTCATTTAGCTGCATTTCAAATCTGTCTGTTTTACGTTATTTTTTTTACAGTGCAAGTTATCCAGACTCTTCATCAGAAGATATTCCTGATAGAAGCCTGTAAGTTTGTACAATCAACTGTTCGATTTATCTGCTTACGAGTGCTAGCTTCTCGTTCGTTTTGTTTTCTTGTAATGTGCCATCTCATTTTGTCCATCTTGTACTCGATGATTTATGTATAGCGTACGTGGTTTTATTCTTGTTCACAGAATATTCCCCGATCTTGAGGACTTCCTTCTCAACCTAGATAAAGATTCTACCCTTGATGAACCACCGTACAGTTGGTAGGTATCCCTGTGCTCTTTGATGTATCACTGTATATTTGTCAGTTTCCCCTGTGCACTGTCCTCGTAAGTCACATGACCACCCATATCACGCAACATCACGCCATATATTATTAATATATAAAGAGGTTATATTGATAATAATAATAATAATATAAAGAGGTTATATTAATAATATAATAATAATTTTTAATAATAATAATAATAATAATAATAATATTTAAATATATAGAATCCACTTTCTATTTTGCAATACTAAAATGTGTCGTCAAAGAGCAGGAGATAAGCGCAGAAGGCTCGTCAAACAAGGAATGATTTCCCTTCTTACTAAACTTGCCCGTGAAGTTTCTTTTGATGTCACGCAGCTACATACGTGAAAGGGCAGAGATCAAAATTTTCTCGCCTGTACTCTAGCCCTTTGAAATTTTTAACTGAGAAAAAAAAAACAAAGAGGGAGAAAATCAATTATAAAATGTTTTATAGGTTTTTGATAGTACACAGTAATGGGTAGGTAAAGGTAAAGTCTGCATATGAGCCTAGTGGCCCACCAGGCCGGAGCTTATGCCGGTTTCCGTAGCATGAAGCGACTAGGAGTATTGCTACTCCCCCCTGGATGGGATGCTAGTCCATCGCAGGGTTACCCCCAGCAGTAAATTCGCCGGTACCCATTTATACACCTGGGTGGAGAGAGGCACTATGAGAGTAAAGTATCTTGCCCAAGAACACAACGCAGTGCCCCGGCCAGGGCTCGAACCCGGACCGCCCGATCCGGAGTCCAGCGCACTAACCATTAGGCCACCGCGCCTCCCACACACACACACACAGTAATGGGTGCTTTAGCAATAATACGTTTCAAAAGCGGAATCAATCAGATTTGTGACAAACACTCACTATTTTTATTGATTTTTTTCAGTGTTAGTCACATTCGAGATATTTTAAGGAAAAGTTACGGCGATGAAGGTCCAAGCAGTTTGGGTCCAGACGCTGTGTTGGATGTTCCAGAAGGTATGTGAGAGAATCAACGATACTAAATTACCAACACCTAATTCCAATTGCGTTAAATGTAATTTAAATTAAGCATACTTTTGGCTAAACCAAATAAACTTTGTCGAAAGACCCGGGTTTTTCTGCAGGACCAACCCGTGATGTACCAAAAAGGGTCTCGGCCAATAACAAAAGGAGTCATTGTCCGTAATCATTGCCGTGTTCGAAAAATAGCAAATTGGGTCAAGCAGTGCCGGCAAGCTTCTGCAGGTAAAGTCTGCTTACGTGCCTAGTGGCCCATCAGACCGGAGCTTATCCCGGTTTCCGTAGCATGAAGCAACTAGTCCATCGCAGGGCCACCCCCAGCAGTAAATTCGCCGGAACCCATTTATACACCTGGGTGGAGAGAGGCACTATGAGAGTAAAGTGTCTCGCCTAAGAACACAACTCAGTGCCCCGCCCGATCCGGAGTCCAGCGCACTAACCATTAGGCCACCGCGCCTCCCACAAGAGATACTGTGGCTTGGTCTAAATGCAAAGCCCAAACCGGGCCTGAGAGAGTTGGAGAATTTTACATATAGTAGAATCTATAAAACTGTATTTCCTTTCTTCCTTATTCTGTAGAATTCCTTGGAATGATACGTAACTCTCCCCAGTCTCACGGCGGTGTTGGAAAGGAAACAGATCAAGTTGATGAGGTGGATTAGATGTCAATTTCAAGACCGCAAGAGCTGTCACGTTAAAAAAAATTTTCCAACGCAGGAAATGATATATTAATATTTTCAAGACAGAGAAAAGACGGACTTATTATCATCTCGTTGGATCTAGATGAAGATCTGTATTCTCCAGTTGTAAAGTTTACGAAAGACGCCGGTATAAATGTTGACACGGTGACTGATTTTGTCCGAACGGCGAACTAAGTATTTTTATGGACCCATAAAGGCCTGATCCAAACTTTTATGGTTAAAAATGTTTTGAATCAGCTTATGATATTCTTTTGCTTGCTTGATTGATTGTTTCGGCAATCCTTTTTGCTACTTTTCGTGTGGCATGTAGTATCAGCCACTTAGTTTTATCAATCGTTTTGTCAACACCAGGGTCTTCTCCGCGAAGATTTTTAAAATGGCGCGGCACTGGGAACTGGTAAATGTTTTGATCCTCTGTTATTAAACGACCCAATGTACAAAACGTAAGATTTGCAATCCAAGATAATTTAAAATAAGATATGCGCAGCTGTGTGAAGAGTATGTATCCAAGAAAATACAATGCGGGACGGCGATTCTCTTCTTTTTACTCGAGTATCATTTCGTATACTCCAAGAGAGGCTGGAAAGGAAAATGGCCTGGAAAAGAGAAAGGACCTTTAAATAAGCTATTTTAACAAGTCAGTGTGTTATAGTTGCGCAGGGCCCTTGCTCATTACAAAACTCATTAGCAAAATTTCTTCAAGGGGTGTTATCTTGTAAAGCTGTAATTCTCTGAAATTGAAAATCGATTCCCCTTAAATTTATCACAGATTTTAGGTAATGATGTTATTGCATGATGATTGTCGTTTTACTGGCAGATCATTGTTAAGTGAGATGTTACAAGCTTTTAAAGTTAAACTGCAGATAATGCGATTTTGTGTCCAAGTTTTCAGCTAGAATAACGCACCGAATTAAATGACTATATAACGTAGTGATAAATCATAACCTCATTTGTGTTCTGGCAAGAATGAAATTCTTGAATTTAGAAAAAGCTAGAAGTTATTAGCTTCTAAGAGAGTAAAAATGTGAAATTAAAACTTTGAAACGTGCTATCTTCTTTTTGAAAAGGAAGTTTTAAAAATAGCGTTTGCCAGAACACGATAGAGTACACCAAGTTTAAGTTCCTCGCGAACCAAATCCTGAAATTCTATATCGGCGGAGAAAACTTGGACACAGAATAACAGGTTTTAAGGCTTCCGAGGACCTTCCGAGTCGCTGTTTACAACTTTCATAGCCGTGAATATAATTATGATAATTCGCTATATTTCAGCGCGCGAGATTAAAAGCTGAAAACAATAACGTGTAATTACTAATACAACGAACTTGAAAATGTGTTTTCATGAATGTTTCGTTTGTTGTCGTCCTCAGTCGTTGCAGTTCGTGCATACTCTTCAAATAAATACATACATAATGAGAGCAAGGGTCCTGCGCGGCCTTAAGCCTGCCACACACTAGCCGATTTTTCGTTGTAGTGCAGAAGATTTGTTTTATCGGAGTCAAATCGGGTCAAAATTTGTCGGGCCATCAGCTTGCTGCACACTAGCCGATTTTTTGTCCTGCTCCAGTTTGACAGCCGCCTTGTTGAAAATGATGCTTGATCATGTGACTACAGCAACGCTTTCTCATTGGTTACGACGCGACCGAGTCCAGACAAAATGTCTTGGTTCACCGCATACTAACCGACAAGGCTCGACAGGACATTGTGAGATTTAGCACTGCCAGATAGTGCCCGTCAAGGCCCGATCTTGTCGTAGACTTGTCTGAATTCACCGCACACTAACCGACAGATGAAGATTTTTTGACGGCCGGCAAAAAAACTGGCTAGAGTGCGGCGGGCCTAAATTGTATTAGTTTTTCTGTGTTATGCGTTTCTGCCTGTTTTTCCTGTTGGAATCTGTGCATCCCCTGGATTTAGTGGAGAAAACTAGGAACTAGGCTGGGGAAGAGGGAAGAGGAATAAAAAAATCCTTTTGTAATTTGGCCGAGTTATTGTTTTTATTTAATTAGTTGGACTGAGGTTAAAAAGGCCCAAGTAATGTTTCATTTATGGTAAAACGCCCGCTACAAAAAAGGGATGTGTGAACTGTACCACGTTCAGACATCATGGCAGAGGAGCAACACGACTACCACCCCCCCCCCCCCCCCCTCCTCCCCCTATCCAACGTCTTCGTTTGTGCTATTAGCGCCATTATATTTTTGTGGCTCAGCTGACATCTTTAGAACTTTACAAGCGGATCTTGGCAATCTTGAATCCATTGCTATTCTTGGAGTGATTCACGGAGTAGTAGAAGTCGTGGAACGTAGCACTATGGCTATGATGAGAGATCACATCTACTATCAACTTTGTGAAAGAACAATAGCAGCCTGGGGAAGCTTCCGAACTCCTAGCGCGAGCGATTAATTTCTGATGCAGCCATTATGAGGGATGTTACTAAAACGGGGAATGGGGAATGGGGAATGGGGAATGGGGAATGGGGAATGGGATGATTCCGGGGAATGGGAAATAAAAATGGGAATTTGAAAAAAAAAATTTAAAAAAATCTATTTTTTTTTAAATTGAAAAAACAAAAATACAATACAATAATAATAATAAGATATATGTCAAATAAAAAAGAAAACAAATTAAAAAAATGAAATAGAAAATAAATAAATGGGAAATAGTGGTCAGCGTTTACCAACACTATTCGGAGTCGGCGTAATACGATTTTTCGACTGCACGTGGTTGCTAGAAGGTACGCAAAAACTTTGTTCCCGAACCGTTAATTAGAGTTGTTATTTCTTATCGTTTAGTTGAGTTCAAGATGATTTTCAGTCCGTACCGCGCAACCTCCCGGCCGCCTGTAATGTTTCTGTTAGTCTCACACGAACGAGAGTTTACTAGCAAAAATAAAAATTCCAGGACAAACTAACCTTTTTCTTCATTATTAGCACCAGATGTTCTTGCAAACCAATAATAACGAGTAGAACAGCCTCGACGCTATTTCAAACTGACGTTTCAGCTCATCGAGCATTCCTGAACGAACGACCTAAAATGGCGGACTAGAAACCTTCATGTACGCTGTTACCGAAGTGTAACATGAAAACAAACCCCGAGACTGCCAAGTACGGACTGGAAATCAGCGTTAATTATTTCGTAGTATTAATGAAAAAAGCCATGTTAAACCAAACTCTATTGGTTAACTAGTGATAAGAAAAGTTTACATTTCTTAAGCTCAATTAAAAAGTTCCTGTTTATTTGTACGCTAATAAAATAACAACTTTCAAAGAAGTTGTACCTTCAATTGCGTCATAACTTTTCTTGTTTCATTTCGTTTGCCCTGGACGATCTTTCTGAAATTCTTGAATTTTTTAAAATTTAAGGACATCACTGCTCATCTCCGAACGACAAAGGAGCACACAATTCGTAGCCTGCGATTACAGCCGCCTCTCATTCGCTCTTCGTAGCGCGAGCAAATGAGAGGCGGCTGTATTTGCAGGCTACACAATTCGCTATGCATTTTAAAAACTGTCAATTTCGTTTTCATTCAAAATTAAGCTTGATTGATACACAACTGTGATCATGCAGTTGGTAATATCGTAGAAATATAACCCTCAGCAGATGTAACGTACTTGCCGATCTAGAGGGCCCTAGGGTGAATAAAAATTTATATCACTCGTTTCTTTTGCAACCTCCAGACCCGCCGCGTTTTCGTCTTCACTACCTTTGGTCAGCTGCTTTGATGCTGTCCGAGAGGTTTGCGACCTCTGAGAACGAGATTGAGAATACCTGGTAAAATTTCTCTCGTTACTTTCTAAACTTCAGGTAGTGAATTGCTCCTTGTGTTCGACAATCCCCTTCTTTTAGATTTGCCGCAGAATGTTTCACAAAACTTTTCTACGAAAATCGCCGCTGAATTTTTTAATTTAATTTTATTTATTCTCTATTTCATTTTTTAATTTGATTTCTTTATTTTCAATTTAAAAAAAAATAGATTTTTTTAATTTTTTTTTCAAATTCCCATTTCAATTTCCCATTCCCCGGAATCATCCCATTCCCCATTCCCCATTCCCCATTCCCCGTTTTAGTAACATCCCATTATGAGCATGTTGTTTGAATCCGTTGCTATCTTGTCTGTTAACCGCTTTCTGTTCTTGTACCAATTTATCTTCTTAGAGAACGAAACCCTGTCGAAACTGCTCCATTCTTTCGTGGTCAACACATCAACTGCGCTCGTAATTGAATGGTTTTTCATCAGCGTGTCGCTCGCGATCGCGAGACGCGTTTCCAAAACATGGCTGTCATGGCCGTTTGGCGAAGAAGATGGAAACGGCATTTTCCAGTAGCGCTGGCGGATGTGGTGCCACGTGCCATTGGCAGTTTGGACCAGTGCAAACCTTTTGATATTTGTTTTCCGGGAAATTGGAACACCTACGTCAGCAGCCTTGCAAAAAATGCTATTCACTTGAGAGTATTTCGTTCCACTGGTTTCTTGGTGTGGCAAGAATGCTCAGAGGACGGATAATTCTAAAAATACGCATGCCGAAAAATTACTGTATACCGCTCGTAAAAGGGCGCGCCACAGCGCTTATTAGATTTTGCGCTCATTAGAGGGCGGCGCTTATTTTTGAGTTTTTTTTTTTAAAGACTCCATTTCGGAAAGAACAAGTCCTCGTATTATACTGCAACGCTCACTGTCGATTTAACCGTCCCTCCTCAAATGAGAGCCGGCCATATGAAATATAATCAAAAACGCATAAGGGTTTCTGATATAATAAAAACTCACTTTTCTAAATTACATGAAATCGACTGAAGAAACACTGTATCTCAGGAAAAATGGCGG
Source organism: Meandrina meandrites (assembly GCA_963693305.1). Lineage (NCBI taxonomy): Eukaryota > Metazoa > Cnidaria > Anthozoa > Scleractinia > Meandrinidae > Meandrina > Meandrina meandrites. The sequence continues at coordinate 35,833,255 of OY855909.1, forward strand.
CCTGAACTAAAACCTCCAGCTTTCCGTATCTTTACAGTCAAAATACTCAGCGCGTGCCGCTTAGAATTCCGGAAAAGTTTTGATTAACGGCGAACGGATTGCATTATTGGTTTCAGTCAGAAATGAAGCAATTTGATTGGTTTATTTTTTACAGGTTCACGTGCTCACGTGTTCACTGTTGGATGATCTACAATATTCAAATTAAATTTGAATGTTTGAAACGAATAATGCAATCCGTTCGCCGTTAATCAAAACCATTCCGGAATTCTAAGCGGCACGCGCTGAGTATTTTGACTGTAACCGTCCTGTTTTCGTACATTTTACTTCCGCTTCCCGCCCCAGTAGTGGTTCCCTCCTCTTTTTTCCATTTCTATTGCGAAATATAACAAAATAATGCGAAATTTTTCCCAATTTCTCCCGGTTTCCGCCATCTTTACTCCGCCTCCGGAAACAACCTAAGCGAGCGAAACGAAACTGAGCAAAAAACATATTACACTAGTTATTCACAGAACCGCAAATGATCTAACCGAAGTGCTATTCAGGCATCGAGAGTGGACGAGAGATGCCCTGGAAACGAGGTAGTATACTTCCTTCTACGTGTAAGACAAATCAATAGAAATTATCTTCTTTTCGCAACAAAACCTCTGTCTAAAAATATCAAATACAGTGATTTCTGAGTGTAAAAGTGTAATAAATCCGTAATAAAAAGATATTGCTGCATAAAAACGTTTACACTTTGCATTAATGTTTATGTGGTGATAACAGTCACGTTATATGACGTACTAATCGACACTTTCTAAATGGCGGACGATTCGAAGGTAAATACCATTTTTGCGTGAATATAATTCGCTTTCGTTATCTGATGCGTCAGCTAACAGACTGCCTTACATCTGATCTAAATAACTATACTTTGCGAACTTTTTTGACTGATACTGATAGCCTCCAGAAGAAGACGACAGCATGCGGGCGGCGAGAGCTCTCACTGAAATGAACTGTTGTGGGAGATGTGTTCTACGTCTTATTGGAGAAAGGGACATCTCTTTGTACGTAAACCCTCACGAGGTAAATTAGCGCCTTTGGCATAGAAACTGTTTCAATTCTGAGAGGAACACATTGAATATTGATCGAGACATTTCCTGTTCAAAAGCTAATTGCTTAAATTGGGATCTTTGTAGAAAAGCAGAGGAGAACTTAAATAGTGAAGTAGTCCTGCCATAGTGCCATTTAGACATAAAATTACCAGATTAAAACACAGATATCCCAAGCTCAGTATATGTGAGCGTCATTATAATTACAAAATAGCGTAATACAAAATCAGAGTTGTGTTGTATAGTTTTTCATAGTTAGTAATTAGTCTTATTATATGGCCATGTTTCACAAGGACTGGGAACTACCAAATTCAAAAATTTGGTTGACTTAAATCGATATTGTACACAGTCTAGATTTTCCTAGCCTCCTTCGCAGACGTTCCTTTGGCTCGTCACGCAATCTTTTCTCCCCAACGTCTGCTGAAACGAGCGGGTATTTACGTAGACCAATCACAGCACACTTCCAAATCCTGGAAGTGACCTTGAGAGGTGACCTTGAGAATTTCGCACGCACGCAAAGTACTAGCAGGACTTTTAACGAGCGTGTGTCTGTGTCAGATTTAAATTCTTATCAGTTACTCCTTTCTTGTAGTTCTCCTTTATCCCCTCTTGTACTGAGAAATTTGTTTTAATTTTCCAAATCAAAGTAACCGCTTGTGTCTTTATAGCCTGCGTAGCTGGCGGGATTTCGCGAGCGAGTGCTTTTTTTAGCGGCCGCATGCTTTTGTCTTGGCTGGTAAGACGCGAGAGAAAAAATTCACATCGCCGACGCGAGAAAAAAAAAGTCACTCTTGCCCGTTAATCCCGCCAGCTACGCTGGCTAGTATTGTTATGAAAACTTGGCGGTTGGCGTAGACGAACGGTTCGCTGGACGAAAACGGTTAGATCTACTTATTTAACACGTTTTCAATCAGGCCTGATACCGGCCCGAACTCTTGCCAAACACCCAGTCGTATTCTTGCAATAAGGATCACAACAAAACTACAGAGAAAACAGTCGTTTCCATCGATCTTTTGAGGAGTTTCATGTACTCACGAATTTTGAAGCGCTTTTGATCGCATCTCATGCATGAATTAACACCTGGAAAGTTATCGCCCCAAGGGAGCTTATGAACTAGCGCGATTGGCTCTTTAGTCATCTCCACGTGATCTCCAGCTGATCTTTGGGAACAAAAGGAAAGGAATGTGCCGCTCGTTTCAGCAGACCTTCGTTGGGGAGGAATGCGTGACGAGCCAAAAGAACGTCTGCGGAGGAGGCTAAGATTTTCCCATCTTAAGCTGGCATCTAGACTGGCGATGGTACTTGGTGATTCAACTCGATTTGCCCAGCGTCTATCCATGTAATATATACTGGTAGTAATCAGCGATTAGGGGAGTGCGTTCGACCTAAGTTAATATGCCTCAAATGGAGCGATGAGGATAAGAGAGAGGAATCTCATCACACAACGTTTTGAAGGAAAGATTGCATGACGAGCCAAAAGAACATCTGTCTGCAAAATAAAGAGCTGTGTTCCCCCTATTACGCCATCTTGTTGTTGTTGTCTTTATTATTACTGAATACTTTGTTACTCAAGGTGAATACGCGGAACAGTGACATTAACTGGAATTTGTCGCATCAAGAAATGGGTTGTGTTGTTTTCAAAATATATATGATACTGGAAGTTGAGTCGCATTAGACAGTCTAGTTGTGCAAGACAGTGATAATATGAACCTTCCTCATTCTTGCATCATCTCCCCTTGGCACCTCTTTTACAGGAAAATAACTGTTGAATCAAATTATTTGGGGAATTCTTTCTTTAGGCAGATGTTAAGAGAACTTGCATAGCTTGCCTTGGCATCTTGGAAAAGAACAATGAAAATGCTTACATTGATAAGGTGAGTCTGTGATTCTAGCAGTCAACACGGTAATACACTACTGTGGGACTACTTAAAGCAGGCCACTTGGAAGAAAATTGACCAACTGAAAACTTTAATCAAAAACAAATTAAGGATGGCAACTTTGACAACAGTGATATTGAGAGGAGGAGGTAGAGGAAATTTCTACAACAAAATTTAAGACCTAGTGAATTAAGACAAATAAAGGCCTGCTTTACATGAATAATTTGGCCAATTTTATTAGAAAATTTAGTTTGAAAACTTTTGGAATGTGATGGCCAAACTACAATAATTGTTGAAAACTGCTCAAAATTTTATTGGTTCAAAATTACCCAATCAAGATATGACAAAGTTTTTGAGAGTCTTCAACTTTCCACAACTTTGTTGGGTTTCAAATTTTGTAAAAAGGAAACCTCACAGTATTCCTAATATTATGTGCAAGTGTTTACTGTAATAACTTTTTAAACATTGTTTAATTTGGTATTGTGTTTTTTAGATGCAATCCTCAATCAAATCTGCTGGACACCAGTTTGAAAACTTTATGTTTACCATTTCTTTGCCACCTTCCATAATTCTTCGGCAGGTATGATTTATCCGGATGGAGAACACAGAGTAATATTTAAATAATTTAACTTATCGCATTTATTTGCTGTGTAGGCAAAGTAAAAAGTATTCTAAAGTAAATTTATTTGATTTTATAATGTTTTGTTTCTAAATCTTGAACATACAGTTGTATGGATAATAAATATTAAAGTGGAGGAAAAGTTTACAGCAAAATCTGGTCAACTAGTGCACCAACAGAGTTATGTATGATACATTTTTGTTCATATTACAGCACTCAATTTCCTTATTTCTCCAAGAAAATTACAGGTAAGTTGTGTTACGTCTATCTTAATTTTAAATTTAAATTAGCATGAGTTGAAGTCAACTGCAATTATTACAGTACTGATCTTTTGTTTTTGTTTTACATGATAGCTCAATTTCTAACAAAAGGGAGTTGGCTGAAAACATGACAGTTAAAGATGTATTCAAATGGATTTATGGACCACTCCTTGAGGAAAGGTTACAAGTTAATTACAAGCCATTGGTAAGCTATTCTTCAAAACAAGCTGCTAAACGTATAGCTATGTATGTTGTGGCTTAAATTTATCTTGGTTTAAAATTTTTCAAACCAGTTGAGTTTTTGTTTTCGTTGTCTTATATTCATTATAATATATGTGAAACTAAGGGAAACAAAAATCAAACTCAGGTTTGAAAAATTTTAAACCAAAAATAAATTTAAACCACAACAGTAGATTCCCTGTTAAGGTTACAGTATACCTTCAGATCGACAATTTTACCCGAAATCGGATTTTTACATCCAAGTAATAGTCCAAGTGTGATCTTTCATTTAAAAAAAAAAGTTTTGAAAAAGAGTGAATATCGGCGGAGAATTAAGCATATTTCGTTTTTGACCGGAAGTAAAAATTCTTCTTTAGAGTGACATGTATGCACTCAACCGAGACGGTTTTCGCGGGAAGTATCACGAGAGCCGCCATTCTCGCGCACTGATTGGCCTTGTTATTCGAGAAGGTGTTGCAAGCTTCATGTGGGCGGCGTTTGTTTGCATTGCAAGATATTTTTTTAAGCGCTGTTTTCTGAAATCAATTTTTCGCTTTGAACGCGACACTTTAAAGAGCTACAACTCCAAAGGAATTTGCCCCTTCTACGTCAAATTTGGCGAGCAGCTAGTTTAACATGTTAATAACAAAAACGTGTCGGCGATTTTTTTATTTTTGAATACTTTTTCTACTGGAGCGATTTTTGTATGATCACTCCAGTGCGTTTTAGCCCTATTTGCGAAATGTCTTGTATTTTTTTATTGCAATTGAATATGACAAAACGCCGACACGTTTTCTTAGCGCTTGGGGTCCGGAAACCAAAGAACAAATCAAATTAGCGAAATAATAAATTCGCTTTGACTTGTAGCCTTCAAAAGGCGACTCAGGTGCTCGTGTTTCAAGGTTCCTAAAAGATTGACATTTCATTCTACTGCAAAATGGTTTTTATAGATTGAAAGCCAGCTCAATATGCTTTAATTTGATATAGGGTTTTAGCTGTCTACAATTTATTCCGACGGCGCTGTATCGTTTAGACGCGAGACACCCTCAAAGGTATACGGTAACCTTAATATAGCCAACAAGCCTTGACAATTTGGACATATAAACGTACGGGTGGCGGTATCAATGAAGAATAATCCTTTGTTCTGTTCAAAGTGATTGAGTAAACAGTTTATGTAAGTCTACAGAAGTTGTCAATCTGCAAGGGCATTGTTTATCTTGCTTTGTTATGGTATAATTTTTAGAGTCCATTCAAGATATCACTGGAGTTTATCCATAAGGATGGTGAGAGAGAATTCGAATTTCTGTAAGTGTCTCTATGCAGCATTATTTTATTAACTGTGATGATGACATGATTGTACATGTAGTACAAATTTACGTTAAGAAGCAGTTTTGCTAGCTGCTTAACACCTTCATGTTCAAAAAAGTTGTGGTCAATAGTCCTTCTCACAGTGTGTTTAATTTTTACTTCATGAGTAATAATTTAAAACAAGTCTGAATCAGACCAGGTTTGATCCCAAAGAGATGAAGTGTATGTGTTCTCAAAAGAGTGTTTTGGTTTAATTAATGCAACAAGACAGTGTGGGTAGTAAAATAGAGGTTGTGTTCATTTAATGCCTGTATCTTTAACTTCAACATATTGCATGCCATATTTTAGAAAAGAAAAAACTGTGACATCAATGTTAATGAAGGACTAATAATGCCATCAGTTTGAATTAGACTGATAAATTATTAAATTAACTGATACTCTTTTCAAACAGAAATGAGTCACCCAAGTCAAGGCTTCGCCATAGGCGAAAACGACAAAAGGTACACAAGACATCATTTTATTTATGGCTTAGAAACTGGTTGTAACTGATGCACATTGGTCTAAGGGGGGTCCCCCACTACCTCTCAGAATGAGTTACTTCATTGGTTCTTAAAACAATAGATAACAGGTCATAACAATGCCCCTAGCCCTGAAAAACAATAGAGGTAGTGTTTACAGCGGGCAATTGAAAAATAAAGGTTCCAGGTAGTGTCTTACTGGTCTAAGGGTGTGTTCCTTTGGGATGATCCAGGTCACTTGGGTCAATGATCATGCTCCAGATGTCGCAAAGGAATGCACCCTTGCAAGTGTCATTTATAATCCAAATTTATATGGTGTCCAAATCAGGTTATACACTGTTATTTCTTTGTTTGAAAATAGTAGTACTCAGTAAAAGAGAAATATTTTTTTTCTGTATTCATTGGCAGTACAACCCAGAGGAAGGAACAGTGACTTCAGCTGCTGTAAGGAAGGCAATGGCAGAATTGACAACAGTGAATCTACTGAAAGAGTACGTAGCAATATACTGGCGCCTTTGCCAACTAATCTAAATAGAGTTCTCTTTCTTTCGTCATTCCTATCTTTCTTCTTTTCAGTTTTGAAGATGGTTGATAAAATAATAAAATAATAAATCACTTTATTAAAGTGTCAATGTATTTAGTACTGCTGTGCTAATTAAGGACACTGCAAATTAATAAACAAATATTATATTGTTAATGGAACAGAAACTTGTAAAAAATCCCAACTGGCAGGAGGCTGACCAGCTGGCCTTTTACAACGCATGGAGGAGTTGAATTCTGGACCACCAGCACCCTAACAACTAGGCCACGCTGACTCCTTAACATGCTTTGTACATGTGTGGGCCGTGATAAACTGTTCTCTTACTGCGCTGATGGGTTGAATGTTTGTTTTAGAGTGGCAGAGTGTCCTCCAAAGTCACCCCAGTCTCCTAGCGAGCTGTCACAAGTTACATGTGCTCATGATTCTATTTATATCGCAGGTTTGTGACCTTTAATCAAATTTCGTCATATCTGAAGAATGAGCTATTTTATGTGATGTTTAATAAATGAGCAGCAGTGTTTTATCAAGTTTAAAGTTTAAAACACGAACTGCAAATTTATTGAACGGCTCCAAAATCTTCTGATGTAGATCAACTCATTCTTGCACTAATATTTAGATTTTGGGTTCTTTTGGCCTAGAAAATTGGACGTAAAGTTTAGCCGTGTCTTTATCAGATTTAATTTCCTTTGTATTTTTTTATGAATTATTAATGAGTTTTTGAATAGATTTTTGACTTTTGTAAATGGAATTGAAGTCCCAGTTGACCAGCTTCCAGTGGCTTCATCCCCATTGTCGCACAAAGTAGTGCACTTGCACTATAGAAGCACAAAAATCGTCGGCTCAGATCCCATGAGAGCCTGACTACACGTGTTTTTTAAGGACCTTTTTTGCCACCGAATACATTGTATAAAGCTGCTTTTAATTACTATATGGCGGACTTTGAGGAAAATTATTGTACTTCATGTCTTCCTTTCAATTGTATATTCCTTATCCAACATTAGCCTCCTACGCAGACGGTCACTAATCCAACATAAGAACAGGAGGAAAATAATAATTTTCTTGGCATTCGCCTCTTATGTTCCTACAAAATCTCTCCTACCTAGCCAGTTAAACCATTTATTTTCTCTTAACATTTCAGTTCATACCTGCAATACAAGAAACATGCACCCTTTTGTGACCCTTTTGTGCGGCAAATATTAATCTCGTCCCCAGACCCTGCTCTTCTTTGCTCAGCACTAAGAACGTGGACTCTGGCAAAATCATATTTCAAATCTTCAATTTACGGACCTCCGGTCGTTATGTGTAGACTCAGATTATATTCCGCTCTAAGCTGATTGGCTGGCAATTGATAATAAGCACTCTACACATGCCCAAATAGCCAGACTTGTTGCAAGAGTCGCGTGTGATTGGTTTATCGCGGGCATGCGCAGCCAATTGTCCCAGGACCCTCTCTCACGTTGTGTTGCGTGACAGAGAGAGGGCCAGAACTGGACTAGACTTGACAAGAGTCCGCATTTATGGTGCTGGCCAAGCAAAAGAAATGCGGGCTTTGGGACGAGATTAAACAAATATTTAGACAACTTCCCGTATTCTCATTTGTAATGTTTTGCGGTTTGCAGGAAGATACAATAAATACTCACGAGTCCTCTCTCAAACTCCTTGGTTAATCAACAATGTTCGACACTGTGAATCATCAGTAGAGGTCAGTAAAGAGTGACTATGATAATCATCAACTAGAGGTGATATCTTGATGTACCAACAATTTCTCACAACTAATACTAAGATAGACGTATGGAAACAGTAAGGAGATTTTACATTTCTGTGTTTTGTTTGTTTTAGGAAAAAATATGTGACCGGATCACAGCCAAGATCAGGCCTGATGGTAAGTGCCTACTGTGTGGGGGAGGAGAGAGGGGTATCCCTAGCAGATGTATTAGGTTTCTGTCTATTCTTGCCCTCCCGACCACTGCGACAAGACACCTGGAGATATTTGAATTTTTTACTGCCTGTAGCTTACGTAGAGAATTAGTTAGCCTGCAAACGCAGACGTATTTCCGGCCGTCGCCTGTCTCCGTTTAAGTTTAAACCGACATTTTATTTCGGAGTTTAAACCAACAGGTTCCTTGAACGTTTTAGCCAGCTGTTCATGTGTGGTGGCGTGTCAAATTATTAATTTGGAGAATTGTTTTAGTATATACCACACAAGTTAAATAACTACCGGACTAAAACATAACTTTTGGTACCCAAAGCGACACGCGAAGCCATTTTGTTTCTCTTCGACTGCTCGGAGGTAAATAGTACTTTTCTAATCACTCCGAGTTAACCAATCAACGCGCGCGGAAAGCACTATTCAGTTGTGTGGTATATTCATTAATAAGATTAATTATATCTTGTGACATAACTTGTTTAATACAAAATTGAAAATTTTTTTAGCAATAATTTCACCTGAAAAACTGGTGTGCTTTAAATTCCTTATCTTTCTCGCGACTGAAAAAAATTTCAGTAAAGACGTGACATTTCAGCACCATTTCGTCCCCCGACTATATCAGCTCACAACTAAGATATTCTTAAATATACTTGATTGGTTTAATCACGTAGTTCAAGCTGAATTACGTGATCGAACCTGAACTATATGTGATCAAACATGCAACAGGTTCCACTACGTGTGGGACATGTAACACGTTTGTGTAGTTTTGTTTATCAGGGAAGTTTCAAAATATGATAACTTCCATTTTAATGTTTAGATAATTGCAGTTTAACTCAGTTGTGCCTATTTACAGCTTATCTTTCTCGCAACTGAAAGAAATTTCAGTAAGGACGTGACATTTCTTTTTTAGTTGTTGTTTAATAAAATACCCGTCGACTCATTATCCACCTGTATACAAATTCTCTTCGCTGTTCTCCACACACATGTTTATAATGTGGATGTGGAGAATTTCAACCTGTATATCAAGAAGAGTTTTCCTCGGCAATCATGTGAAATATTTTTTTTCGTAATTTTTTTTTCGCAGATCATAAATTCTCATCCGCCGGACGAGAAGACATCGATGTGCGCATGCTCGGTAATGGTAAGTCAACGGAAGAAGTGACGTGTGAGGTGTGTGTTTTGTTTTACAGTGATACGAGCAAAGCGTTAACGCGAGAGCAGCCGCGGAGCAGGTTAAATAATACCCACCCCTATCCTGTTGTGTTCGCGCTAGTTCAGTCCCCCGTGGATGAAATTTTCCTCGCGCTCTCGCAGACCTCGTTCTCGCAGAATTTTTAGGAGGGGGTGGGGGCAGCATGGCCGAGAAGATAGGGCGCCAAACTGGAAATCTGGAAGTGTCGGGTTCAAGTTCCGTTCTGACCACTGCCTGGAGTTATTCAACTCGAGCTTTTTCGGCCACGCTAGTAAATAGCCAACTGGTTTGCCTCCTGTCAGAGGGAATTTCTAACCCTACTATGTCTGGATAATGTTGTGTTTAAACGTCCATATAAGATAGTTGTTTGATATACACGATTCCTCAACAAGCTCCACAGTCCGTGTGTAAATATTCACTTCTACAGGCAATTGAAAGAATCAGAGGATATTTTTTATCGTACGTGTTTTTATGTACCTTTTGTACGATTTAAATTGCAGGCAGACCATTTCTAGTAGAGTTTATTAATCCACGGGTGACCCGTCTTAGTGAACCATTCTTCACTGATCTACAACAAGAAATCAACTCTTCATCTGCGGACATTGCTGTCAGAGATCTTCAGCAAGTCTCAAAGTGAGATGTCGCTAAACCTTTATTTACCCCTTTCCTATAAGAAAGATTGTGCTTTTGGAAGAAAATCCTCTACCTGATTTAACTTTTAACAAATTACGTTATACATGTATTTTTATAGAGGGCATACTCTTAGCTCAGAATTGTACTTTGCAGGCGTATAGTACTCAAACAGGGAAAGCGAATGGGCCTTAAAGTTTACTTAAAGAAAATTTTCAATATACGGAAATTATCCTTAACCTGTTTCCCGGGCTGTTTCAAAGCGAGTCATCGTACAAATCTTTATTGATAAAGCATAATTTGAGTTGAATGATTTTGCTTCAGTTTTCTTTTCTAAACCGATGCAAAAATTAACTAAAAAATGTAGAAAGGGCTTTTGAGTATTGTTGTCTCTTGAAAAACTATCTGTCACACTTTTTTGTAGGGAACAGTGCCTCTTTTTGAAAGATGCAGAGACAAACAAGACTAAAACGTACAAGTAAGTCTGCATAACACATTGCTTTGAGAGTCGGATTTGGTGACTAACACTGATCACTGTACAGCATTTCTATTAAGATTTAATGTTTTTGTGAAGAACGGCCATTGAAACTGTAACAGGAACGTAAGATACGCAGGCACAGTTGAAGTATTTTCAAGATGGCGGACAAGTACGCTTTGCTTGCTTGCGGTAGCCTGCGAGCAGGCTCACCTTTGTGTCACACGCGCGAGCGATGCGAAGAGGGAATCTGCGAGCGAAGCGATCCGGCGGGGAGTAGTCTGGTGCTAGCTTGCGGTTGCACCTGCATTTTACGTCAGCAATGTTCACACGTGAAAAAAGTGCGGGCAAATGCAAGCGCAAACTAGCTGCTAGAAAATGAACAATTCTCCATTCCTTGCGTTTTCGTTGTGCTAGTTCGCACGTCGTGTATTTTTCTTGCATTTGCGTTTGCACAGCTCGTGTGCACCAGCCCTTAGCGCGCGATGAGAGACTTCTAAGAGAGTTTTTTGGCGGTGCTACGGTAGGTTAGAACATTCACTGTGGACTTGGTTTTGTACCTTCATAGACTCAAGCTACATGCCATGTTTTCGTGCAGTTAGCAAACCCTTCCTTTCTTTTGTAGGGCGTTAATATGGACAGAAAATGAAGTCTCACAGGAACAACTTCATAAACTCACTGAAATGAAGGTGAAGTAAACTGTGTACTCTGTGTTTAGGAATAAAATACCCAAAGGCCATTATATCCCGAGACGACTTGACATCGGTTATATATTTACTGTGAGATGAATGCTATGACTTCAAAGAAATTGCTATAGTGACTCTAATAAGGCCCCCGCCTGGGAACTTCTTAGGGGTCTAACCATTTTTCTCTTCATTCACTTTAGGATGTAAAGATTTTCCAGAAAACCCCCCTTCGTGTGCTGCACAGGTAATGGATGTTGTAATCAGTGCGTTATTTGCCTCTACGTTCTGTTTTAAGCATTTAGCCCTTCAAAAAAACACTTACAGTCTCGAAGCTCGAAACCCTCGAAGAGGGGACGAGAACTAACAACAGACTCAACCCACGTATGTCGCCTTGTCCGGGAATCGAACTCGGGCCACATTGGTGGAAGGCAAGTGCTCTCACCACTGCGCCATCTCCCGCTCCCCATCCCTTGAGTTCGCACTGTTCTTGTTGTTGTTGCTGTTGTTGCTGTTGTTGTTGTTGTTGTTGTCGTCGTTGTTGTTGTTGGGCAACAACTAGGTTTTCATGGTGAGTTTATAAAACAGTTGAATTGCCACCGTACAATTTGTGTTTGCTTTGTATTGCTTTGCAGACGTCCTCTAGCAGTGAGAGAGCGGTGCATTTATAGCATGAAACCCGAGAGGATCGACTCCCATTCCTTTAATCTCTTTCTCAAGACTCAGGCAGGGACGTATCCTCTGAACATTAACCACACATAGGTGTCACCGAGTATCCCAAACAAAAAGATGGCCAGCGAGTTTGTCCAGCTGTTTTCTTCCGTTCTAAGGGACCATGTAATTATATGACTGAATGTTGAAACACGTGCCATACACTCTTTTATAAGAACTTTTTTATAAGAACGTCGGTTGAGGCTGAGATTTACCAAAATTTTAAGAACATGTTAAGAACATACCCCAAGCTGAGAATCGGAGAACGTCTTTATTTTGCCCATTTGTTTTAATATAACATGTAACTTAAGAATGTCTTAAGAACTTTTTCAGCCTCAAATCGTAAAAAAAAAATAGAACGCTCAGCCTCAACCCCAAAATTAGACGTTCTTATATAAAAAAAACAGTGTATGACTGTAGTGACGTCCCATCAGGCTCCTTCGTTCGCAGAATGTCAAGAAACAGCTCATAATACGATAGAAGTACAAATACTTGTAAGAATATGGTGTTACTGCGTTCAGCAATAATGCGCGATGGCTATTGGTTATCATCGATAAGCGATGAGACATACGTTGCTCGCGTACTTACCCGGCGTAACTATTCAGTCAGTCGGTTATGAGCAGCCTCGTCCCCAGTCGTCCTCGGCGAGCTGGGATGTGACGTCATCCATCAAGCTTGTCGGGAGAATTCGGATCCAAGCCTTCTTTGCTCATTCGCATAGTGCGAATTGGCCTGGGGACGAGGCTTGGTTATAAGTGCTAGTGGCGTTAAAAAATAAAATAAAACTAATATAAAGGCCACTCAACTGATATGGGCAGCTCTTATTGCTGCCGTAATAGATAGAAGTTAGCGTTACCGTTAGAGTCCCTTGACCTGTCTTTAGTTATATCAAGGAGTTTGTTCATGGAGACTTTGGTAGGACGAAACCCAGCTTAGGGGATTTGTTAAACACTGAAACCGACATTTTGCAACTCGATGTAGAGGTAGGTTGAATTGTTAAGATGTCTACTAACACGAGCTAAAGATTTGTATCAAGAGCTTCGAAACTTAGTGAGACAATTTATAAGCAACAAAATACTGAATTGGAAATGAAAGAATTCGGCATAACCCCGGGGCACAACCGGAACCGTGTACGTTTTTCGCAGGTGCCAGCGACTCATTTCTACAGAGCCTAACACATAGCTTTATTTATGGTAGGTACATGTCTTTTATTATCTTTCTTTTTTTTCATTGCAGTCCGTGGATGTAGACTGGCCTCCAAGGAAAGAGGAGGTCGTCGAATCTAAAGACGGCAGCTGACGCTATTGATCATGGCCTGTCTTCTCTTTAGTCATTTTGGTATGCAGAATCAATTGAATAAGTCTTGAGATGACTAAACTCTGTCGAAGGACAAGCAGCCTCCCGTACCATCTCTGGATTGACCTGCTTTTTGCGTCAGCGATGTTCCTTAGTAACTCATGACCTATACTAGCGAAGGAATGCTGGCTTTAACAACGGGCGGTTTGCACGTGGACCGCCGAGGAGTGGTGCCTACTTTTCCATCAAGTACTGTTCGATATGTTGACCATGACAACATTGTAAAATTTTTGGCGAAACGGACAGACTATCCAACCACTGAAAAAGCCCTTATAAACTCAGTCTTGCTTGTGCGGTCCGCACAGCAGGACAAAACGCACAACGTAGCGATTCCCGCGCCTGATGAGGAGGGTTGCGTGACGACCCATTTAGTGGCTGCGAAGACTGAAAAACTCTGATCACTTTAATAGATGCCTCCTGTCGAATACTTTTTAAAATAAAAATCCATGACGTTGCTTATATGCTACGAGACGAGATAAAACGATTCGTCTTTGTCGGTTGAGTCTTTCTACTATATATTTACACTTTTTTACTTATCAATATGCATGTAAATCAGGGCGCTTTCAGGGGGAAAGTGCCGAGTAGTTCCCAGGAAGGAGATTCAACATCCCTAGGGTGGTGCTAGGGTACGAGATATGGGGGAACTGTCATTATCTTTAAACAATATCGCAAAAGCCGTTCACTAGGTGATTTATAAAGATCGTGGAGGGGGTTGGGAATCCGGTTTTTCAAGAGCCCGTTAGGCCAAGTAAAACAAAAAACCAAATGTTTCTCGTCCCCGCCCGCAGTATTTTTTGGGGCCTTATATAATTAAATCATTACTACCTACTTACATTTAGTTACTTTCTACATAAATCATATTACTATTATTGTTAAGTTACATCAATCACATTATTAATACAATAAAGGAAATTAATTAAGGAAGAGCACATTTCTCAATTTTTATTATTTGTTATTGATAACGTTTGTACGAACAAAAACCAACAGGAGAAAACGCTAAATCAAGAAATGGCTTTTGTGTGTATTTTAATTCGAACTCGGGCTAAAATTTTAAAGCCTTGGTACACTAGGGCTGAAGTGGATAGGACAGTTACGTTGCAGGATTTATTTTGCAAGTTCGCTTCTGGTAAATTCGACGATGGCGGAAAAAACATTGATATTCAAACAACACAGGTAAGGAATGCAAACATCTACGTGATGTTGTTTAAAACATGTATCAAAATAAAACAAACTTGTGTTTAATCAATATCTGACGTTTCATTTATTATTATTTGACCTGAGAACTCCAACTTGTCCCTGGGGGAGGGTAATAATGTGTTAAGAAAGCATTCAATTGGGAATAATAAAAAAATCGAAAATAACAAAAAAAAAAAGCGCCCGCCCGCTCCTTTTTTTTTAGAAATCCGGAGGAGAAACATTTGTTGTTCTTTTTTTACTTGGCGCTACCTTCGACGGCGGTCAAATGTAAAATACAAGATAAGTACTTTAAAGATAAGGATGTCATTTTCACTGTTCAAACTGAGTTCGATATCCCGCTAGCTGATTTACGTAATTTTTGGTAAGTGTTTGATGCTGATGCTTCCGAAATTCCACATCATCATGAATGATTTCCGCCGAAATAAAAAAAAATAACATCCTCAATTGTTTGACCGCGGTCAACCATTACCCTGCCAAAATAAAAATACTTGATCACGTTAACTTTACCTTGTGATTGTTGGGCCCAGTCTAGAACAAGTTGAAGAAAGACAATAACTTTTCTCGCTCCGACATCTTTTCGCGCCTTGGAAGAGAGACCCTGGGAGCGAAGTTGCTCTGTGACATTGTCACGCAAGCGTATTTTTAATACCATTTCTTCGTTAATTATTCACAAACATTTACTGCATTTGCATACTTTAATTGGACAATGTTTACATTGTCACGAAATTAAGAAATTATTCAGCTCGTTTCTCGCCTAATAAGTGATGCCCTTAACTTAGCCGAGTTGTTGGCTGTTTCACGGATGGATTTATGGGTCTGACAACTTTGAAATTTTAGAACATTGCAGGAGTACAAGCCTTCAATGTGATCATTTCTTTCAAGAATTATATTGACATTTTGCTGCACTGGAGACGGATATGTCCGCCATTCGCTTCCTCTAGCTTTCACCTCTCCAAGCAACGGAAAGTTTATACTCGAAAAACTGAAGATGTCTTTGGAATTACAAACACGGGGAACAGTTAACAAAGATATCCGACATCACCACAAGGAGCCGAGAGATAAATAATTTTCAACCAAGTTTCCTTTTTACGCAAGATTGATTCTCACAACGTCAAATAAATTTTCGGTGATTTGAAAGGTTCGTTGCTTGGCTCAAAAAGAATTCACCATGGCAAAGAGGAAGAAAGGAATATCTAGGAAACGAGTGTGTTTAGTTATTTTAATCGTGATTCTTGTAGGAACACTGTTATTGAATCTAACGTTTATCTTGCACACATCTTCGCGGGCAACGAATGCCGAAAAAGAACCCATGGAGTACGACATGCGATTTCACAAGCTTGCGTCGAATTCTATGGCGCCTTCGGTATACTGGACGAAAGAAAAAACTCCGCTATCAAAGACGGGTAAGATATATTAAGGAAATTACCTTTTGAATAACAGTTATGTAATAACAATGCCGCTTAACTTTAAATCTGGCGCTTTAAAAGAGTTTTCATCACATTAATACGTTAACCGCCATTATGGATCATTAATACCAGCATATCACAAGCTTTCAGCGGATTTCTTTTAAATAAAGTAGTAACATTTTGGCAAATATAAGCTGCAGCTTTACAATCTGACCGACTGAAAGTGTTCTCTCGTTATAATACCGTAAATCAGTATTCAAATGCAGCCGGTTTGTTTCCTCTACTGTTTTCAGAATTTCACGCTCGCCAAAGCGGAAAAATCGATTATCAGTTGCACTACATTGATGAGAAAGAACTGCTGGCAATTTTAAGCTCAGAACCTAGGAGAAATCACAAAAAAATAATGAAATTTGATAGACTATACAACAGGTGTGATGTAAATAAAGGTACGGTACAAGACAGGGTTTTTTCTGGAACCGTAATATAAACAATTGCGCAGGCAGCTGCAAACGGCTGCCATGGTAATGCTCTGGGTGCGTGACGAACCCAAAGAAAGTTTGCGTTCGGTGCATCAAAAATCAACCGAATGATATTTTTTCAACATGTATCTTCACAGAAAGTAAAGGATTTCTGGATATAGAAGTTTTATCAAGCAAAGAGAATGTGTCCATTACTATAAATGGAGAACAGGTATGAAGGACGGTTGTAACTAGACAGAGCAGCTTAAGCGCCCGTACTTTATTCCATGATACGCGGAATTTTCTTTGGGCATAATTCAGGGCAAAGAGAGTAACATCTTTGGCCATCTTTTCACAGTGCTGCGATTCGAATTTATATGTTGTAGTCTTCTTGGCAGCCGTTAGTCGTTACTGTAGACGTCGCACAACTGAGAAGCATTGCGTGACAACCTAAATAACGGTTACGGAGAAGCGTTGCGTGACAACCTTAATAACGGTTACGAAGGAGATTAGCAAGTGTGTGACATTGTATGACTCTAAAGTAAGGAGAATCTTTCTGCACTTTTTCGATTATAAGTTTCTGTTTACGTTCCCTCTCCCATGAAAGGGTGGGAGGCGTATCATAAATAGTTCCTCAGCAATCGTGTTATCTGTTGGAATGAAAAAACTCTTTGCGTTTTACTTAGCGAGTGGACACTTCTGAGATGTTATTAAGGGGACTCAACGTGGTGGTGTTAAATGAAGTAACAGGCGCCGTAATGTCCTCGCGATGGTTTGATACTTATGAGTCCAAAGAGGACAGCGGTTTTCTGGTGGAATTCCTCAAAAGTTTAAAACGTGGCAGGATAATCTGTTTTGCTATAAAGGTGGGTAGAGACTATGCACGTTACAAGCTAACTAGAGATCAGTGTGACGCAATTTAATTTCATTCCGGTGTTATTGGCTGAGACCTGGGCTCACTTTCTCGCCCCATTCTTCCTAACCACAAAAAAGCTGTGCCTGTTATTTTCTTCGCGGCCGTTCATGTACATGGAGACGACATTTGATATTTGTGCTAGCGAAAGCTGATTTATACTTAAAAGAATCCCCTCCCCTTCCTTCCCTCTCTGTACGAACAAGAAAGATGGTTCTTTCAAGATTCACTTAGGTTTTGCCGCTTTTGTAAATAATTTTGGGTTTAGTTTGTTTTTTTGTTAACACTTTCCCTGCCTTTTCTTTATGGCTGTGTTGTTGAATCAGGATAAGCCGCGGGTTGCAAGTAAGAAAGCTAGTTTCTGCAGAAATGGTTGCGTGTTTTACAATTTATAAAAAAGCGAATGAAATTTTTATCACTCACAACATTTTTTCGTTATTTTTACACCCAGGATGAGGCAACGTTTTCCCTCTCCAAAAATGCTCGCATGTTCATCAAAGGTTTGGGAAGCTCTTATATCAATCAGCTCAAGTGGAGAGGTATGTGGGCGTTTGTGGTTCAACGACTGGACGATCGCAACATGGTGTACGGAGAGAGCTTTCAGGATTCACCGGAATATAACCAGTGGGGAAAACCGGTAAAACTACGTACTTCAGTGAAATTGCTGGCAGAAAACATTGTCAACTGCAACTGGGGTGACTCTGAAGTTAGCAGGAGAAGAAAAGGATTTTGTGACAAATATGAAGGATATGAAAACGTTTGCAACTGTGAGTATCAGAGCTGGCAATCACGTTGGCGACAGTGAAGGAGACAGATTCCCTTCTCTTTCTGAAGTAGAACGAAAAGGAAATTTTTGTGTCACAGAGTACCTTCCTGTTGAATGTGTAACGATGTCGATCGTTCCATTCTAAATGAGGATTTTGCGCATGGGCATAAAATCAGAACGAGTCCAATCTTGTCCCCAGAGGCCAGGATCCTTTTAGTCAGCACCAAGAATCGAGACCTCTAGGCTAGACTGACATCTCCGCCAAATCTGATTGGCTGTTAAAAACTTGTTAATTTCACCGTGCAATCAAACCGGAACCAGGATTGGAACTGGCCAGAGTCCGTATCTTGGTGCAAACCAAAAAGAAAAAAAAAAGAAAGCGGGCTTAGGTTACAAGATTGGACAATGCGGTTCTATTTTCAGCCACGGCTTACAGCATATTATGGCAACGTTTTAATCATTGTTTAATGTTGTTCCACCCTAGGTGATAATCCCATGTCTTTGGACTTCAACCCGCCTGCTTTTCAAGATGGCAGCCGGCTCAACCTTCCATTAGCAGTCATGGCCGGTAACAGACCGAGTTACTTGTTGCGCATGCTCTTCAGCCTGCGCAATGTTGAAGGCCTGGATCCTAGCTTAGTGACTGTTTTTATTGATGGGTATTTTGACGAGCCGTCATCCGTAGCCAAATTGTTTGAACTGAACGTGGAACAGCATGCAGGCTCAGGAAAACGCAATTCCCGGATTTGTCAGGTTAGCGCTTAACACGATGAGCTTGTCTCTATTTCTAATCAGCAGAAAATCGTTCTTATCTGCTAGACTTTCTCAAATTCCTTTTTTATATCGGGCTTCGTCGCTTATAAGAGTCGATCGACTTGTGGCATGTCTTCTCTCTGCTAACGTGGCGACTTTAGATTTATCAGTGCTGGCTGTTTACTTTCAGTCCCAAAAGTGCTGAAAAATATTCCGATCTTCATTCACCAGTGAAAGAGGAGCATGAGTAGTGTGAATATTTCCGCGTGCTACTGAAAAAATGCCGCTGGGCGAATTATCGGGCCATCCTGACAAAATGCTGGAAAGGGGTGCCTGCGATGGGCTACCATCCCACCCAAGGGGGAGGGGGGGGATTAAGAAAATCGGAGTTAATAAGCCACCTAGCCTCGAAAAAGGTCCACCTTTACTTAACGTTTGCTACTAAGTCGCAAATAAATTTTGTTACAATAGGTTCCACTGCTTTTAATGTCTATGGATTTTATTTTAATGAATGTTATTCATTCAGCATTTTTTCCCAATTTTTAGCATTACAAGAAATCGTTAACAGCGTCGTTTGACCGATATCCTGACGCAAACTACCTGGTTATCTTAGAAGAAGATCTCGAAATGTCTGTCGATATTCTCGGCTACTTTAAACAACTTCTTCCAGTCCTGGAAAATGATGAAAGTCTTTACTGCATATCAGCTTGGAACGATCAGGTATTAACTTTGTTTCACTGATCAATATCTGAAATCTCCTTGTAATATCAATACAATGTCAAGTTGTCTACTAATGGGAATAACGAAAGCGATACACCGCTACATTCTCAGTGTTTAAGGTATTCGTTTTGAAAGAATTCGTATATTTTAATCTTAGAATAGAATTGTTAATTCCTACTAAAAATTCAAAGGAGCTTTGTCGTCAGTGTGATAAACAAAAGTTTTTTTTTCTGTGCCTCGTGTTGATTATATGAAGTGCTTTCTCAACCTGAGCCCGATTTTAAAATAAGGCCCTCGCAAGATTTGTTGCGTAAACAGATTTTGTTTCCGAAAGACAAAAACTTAGCTGAATTTCACTACCGCCTGAAATGTATCCCCATTTGCTCGCCAAGGAAACGTTTTTAAGAAACAGTGATTTCTTGTTCACGGTGGACTTTACATTAAGACGTTTGGTAAACTTTATCCGATTTTACCACAATGATTTCTTTGCCTATCAGGTGCAAAAATACTTCTACGTCTGAAGGAAAGCTCATTTCGCTTGTAGGGTTCCTGAATCTTTATCTTCCATAAAAAAATATTCACGTGCCTTTCTGTGCTCAGAATTATTAAAGCAGTAATTTTAAGTTTGATTTTTTAAACATTTTGTTTTTTATATATATTATAGGGTTATAACCATCTTGCTAATGACCCGGCCATGTTGTACAGGGTTGAGACTATGCCAGGTTTAGGATGGTAAGCGAACCTTGCATTTTCTTTTAATTTTTTTTATCTGGAGAAGTAAGAACCTATTTGCTTCTTCAGCAAAGTAGATATGGTCCAGGCGACCATTGTTTGTTGTTGGTAAAGGTGGCTGTTTGATTTTGATCTTGTTGTGTTGACGTTTTTTTTAACCTGGAACCAAACCTGTCAACATCCTAACCGAGCGTTTTGGAAAATCACAATGCCAAGTTCCTGGATTTGTTGTTAACTTCATTCAAACAGAAGTCAAACCGGTTTAGCCCGTTTTGACCATCCTTTGTCCTTTTATTTATGTTTATCTGCAATTGTCAACCATTATCTAAAAGCTTAGTTCATTTTCCAAGGGCAACATTGTTCTCTTAAAGTAAATTTTTTACGGCAAAGTTAAATGCTCTTAAAATCCATGTAAGGATGTTTAGTCTTATGGACTTTAAGGACATTTAAACGTTTAATTTCGTCACAAAAGCATATTCCAAATCTAACCTTTTTTTCAGGGTTCTCAATCGTAAATTATACAAAAACGAGTTGGAGAAGAAATGGCCTCGACCCGATCAATCAGCTGACTGGGACATGTGGATGCGATTACCATCCAACAGAAAAGATCGAGAATGCATCATACCAGACATATCACGTACTTATCATTTTGGAGCCAAAGGACTCAATGTTGGCAGCTTTATGCAAAACATTTACTTCAAACGACACGCATTGAACAACAAGACGAATGTGAAGTTGGATGTCGAGAAGATGTACAAGGAGAATTATGAAAAGGAAATATTTCGTTTAATAGGGTAAGTCGCTTGTGATAGCCCTGCAAACTTTGAGTGTGTGTATGAGTATGAGCTTCCCACAAGAACATTAGATCTTTAAAAATAAAATAAAGCCTTTTCTTCACCGATTGGCTCAACAGGCCAGTGAAAAATACTATCACCCCCCTCCCCTTGGATGTATATTGATCCATTTCTCAGGGCCGTTGCCATAGAAGAGACAAGATCTGCTATCGCCGAATGCGTGAACGGCTAAGAGGTTCTGGGGGCATGCCCCAAGAAAATTATTTCATCTAGAAACTCTGAAATTCTATTTTAGCATTTTCATAGGATATTTCTTTAGAAAAATCAATACTGGGGATTATTTTCCTAACTAAACGTATTTCGTTTGTAATTTTGGGTTAAAATCTAGTGTTCCAGGTAATCCGTCTCAACCCCACCTCAAGCACTTTGTCATTTTGTCAGGTACCTATTTTTACACCTGGCCAGAGAGAGAGAGAGAGAGGCACTGTGAGATTGAACTGTCTTGCCCAAGAACATAACGCAGTGCATCCCCCCCCCCCCCCCCCCCCCCCAAGAGCTCGAACCCGAACCGTCCGCTGTAATCATTTTGCCACGGTGCCTCTCACAGATTCTTATTTTGAATCTTGATTAACTTTCATTTTATCTGTTATCCTTTAGGGGAGCCAAGCTTTTGAATCATTCCAAAAACCCGTGCGCAAACCTCATGGACTTTATCCCCGACACCACTGGAAAGACGTACTTGTTTTATCTGCGTATGGATAACCCCCGAGACTACACCACGTGGTCAAACGTGGCGCGATGCTTTAGAATGTGGGATCTGGATCCGAGAGGTTTTCATAGAAGCATGTGGAGATTCTGGATCAAGAAAAACCATATTTTAGCGGTTGGGTGCCCTGCGTCTGTGTACTGCAAAAACAAACCGCAAGATTTAAAACCGATTTATCTTCCGAACAAAGAAACGAGACCGAGAGATCCTCTTTAATGGATAGTTATTGAGGAAAGCGTTTTCCATGTTTAAAACATTTTAAATTTTAGAAACATTTGAAGGTATTTATATATTCTAGTGCAATATTTAACAAAACTAGTCTTAAACCGCAACCATGGTTTTTATTACAGCTCACTTTGTTATTAAGCTGACTTTGATACAGCTTTTTATCCGTAGGGACAGCGTTCAAACAATGCCCATCTCGTTCTTTGGGTCTTGTCGCCATCTTGAAGTTTTTAACTCATTCCAAATAAACGACTACAGTATATTACACTTCAGATCTGATTGATTCGTGCACTTTCAAAGCGTCTTACATGACACCCTGTAACAGCCTCGTACCCAAGTCTCTCTGAGCCTGAGCTCAATCGTAACCAGTCACTCGCGGTTCGCCCTCGCTCCTACTGCGTAATGTTATCGCGAATGCAATCCAAACACTTCGTAATCTGCAACAGTAAATTTTTTCACTCCTGCTAAGAACGTCGCCTGTTGACCCGGAGGAACGTTAAACGAAAACCCAAGATGACTGTAACCTGAAGGAGTACTGTTCTCATTTTGTGAAATAACTTGAAGGTCGCGATTTCCTCCAAACGTTGGGCCCAGCCTGCTATCACAGAAAAAGCCTTTCAGTTTATTCCTGTTGATTGACATTTTAGTCTGTCTCAGGCCTTGTGGGTTGATCATGCTAAACAGGAACGCTTGTGTGCATGTTATCCACGTGACACGACCTATAAATAATATTGTGAAGCTCTTACTTAAACTTTCAGTACCTTGACAACATCT
Organism: Meandrina meandrites; assembly: GCA_963693305.1. Lineage (NCBI taxonomy): Eukaryota > Metazoa > Cnidaria > Anthozoa > Scleractinia > Meandrinidae > Meandrina > Meandrina meandrites. The sequence goes on from OY855909.1 coordinate 35,856,163, forward strand.
GGTTTGAAATTACGATCAAACCTCAAAGTAATTGCGAAGCAGTTACGCCAATTTAAAGACAAAAACACTGGGTTAAGGCCTGATCCATTGCCAAGGTTATCGCCCGCATAAGTGAGTGGATACACCAATATTCGAATGCCTACTTACTCTCCCAGGGAGGTAAACTCCAAAAATTTTGAGAGAGGTGTGCGGCTTGCTTTCTGAAACCCTTACACTATTTACGACCAAAATGTGCTATCTTTCCTACCCTATCTAAGACCAATCTATGCAATTTTCTCTTCCCAATTTCAGACCGACCAGACCGTACCCAGGATTTCCTCAGTTTGCATCAACTTCCCGTAGTTTCCTCCAAGAACTAAAATTCCTGACTAGAGTGTACAAGCCATAGCCTAATTCGGACCAAAACGGCTCCGGAAACTATACCCTTTTGCACTGCGCGTACCTAAATGGCTGAAAGAGCAACCCCCCTCCTTCCCCCTCCCTCCCACTCGTTCACAATAATAAGTGTACGCCTAAAAATATATTTCTCTAAGCTTACCACTTGCCCACGACACGTCGGTGAAGCCTCCAAATATGTTGCTTCCACTTTTCACAATGGTGACCGTGGGTCCTTTGTTATCACATTTGGTGTGAAATGTTTCAGCTGCAAAGCCATCTCGAGATGCTCGGAACAGAAGACGCCATTTGACGTCATGAAGCGGCAACCAAGCATCGAGTACTCTTTGATGTTCTTCATCAGTCAATATCTCCGACTCTTCAAATGCCTCAGTAGCTTTGCATTCATAAGACCTCAACTCGTGTATCATTCCTTGAATCTGATAAAATTCAGCTTCTTTCAAAAGTTCCTCGAGAAATGTTATCCCTTTTGGTAATGTCAATTCCCCAGTGCGAAGATAATTTAGTATAAACCGGAAGTGAGTTCCATCTCGGTCGATAAAGAACGAGCCATCTTCACAAGGTTTCATCTCAAACTTTCCTGAAAACATGGCCGCCAGCATCGAGTTTGGATCTTTGGTCAGTGTTTGAATGCTTGTTGTGAAGAAATGGCCGCCAACATTGAGTTTAGCGGTCGAGAAAAATGGAACATGGTGAGCATTATCCAGTTTCTGCGACATGGAGTCGAATTCTTCCTTCAATTAATTCCTTAACTTCTCTGACAGGTGCGTTGTAAATCCAGTGAGACAAGAAAACAGGCAAACAGCAAGCCTGGCGACGAATATTATGGAAAGTTATTATAAATTATTGACCAATCTCCACCAGAGTTTAAACTACTTTAAAACCATCCATTAGTTTCTATTTGATCAGCTTACGCAACCATTTCACACCACTTTCGTTGTTAGATAAAACCTTGGAATCAAAATCAAAACTACTCGATCATAAAAACAAATAATTATCGTTTTGTAAATTTCACGACCCGGGCTACTATATAGCTAGGTCTACTACAGGTAGCCAAAGCTTAGGATACGACTGAAAATAAATAAAATGATCTAAAATTGTCAAATGTTTATTGTTTTATCAATCTTATACTACATATTTCATGTGAGCTTTGAAAATTAGCATAATATGCTACCTTATTATAGGAAATTAACGCTCGTGTTAATTAAGGTATTGGAAATTAACGCGAAGTGAAGGAAAAATTACTTTCCAATAAAGGAAATTAACGCGAAAAAGGTACTAAAATTTCAAAACAAAGGAAATTAACGCGACCACACAAAAAAAGGAACTTGTAAAGACAACACGAACAAATTTATTGCAACACACTGTTAACAAGTTAACAAAATCCAAAACCCAAACGAATCTCGCTACTTCGAGTTTTCTTTTCAGCCCAAACGATACCGGTGGATCTTCACCCTGATAAAACAATGCTAGGATAAATCCAAATTAACGCTCCACTTAATTAATGGCGCGGAAATTAACGCTCCACTAAATTAAGGGAGCGGAAATTAACGCTCACAAAAATTAACGCGACTTAAATTAACGCGAATTTTCCAAATTCGCGTTAATTTCATGAAGCGTTAATTTCCCATAATAATGGATTCTAAAATTGCTCCCAACCATCAAAGCGAAGCGAAAGGTTGCACACTCGAACCGCCAGAATGCAGACCCGTGTTCATGAAATGAGCTGTCATTCTCAAACATTGTCAAAGTTTGCCATCTTTCCCTTAGCCTGCGAACGCAGACGTATTTCCGGCTGTCGCTTGTCTCCGCCGAAAACTAACGGAGACAAGCGACAGCCGGAAATACGTCTGCGTTCGCAGGCTATCTTTCCCTCAAAACGCCTCAAATTCAAAGGCTTCGATAAATACATACCGAATGCCCAATGTTACATCCTTTCCCCGGCAAAACGACAATATTTCAGTGGTAAACCTCCACGAACCATCCGCGGCCCGAGCGCCTCTGCATTTTTTCTCATTTAATCATATGCAATTTGGAACCGCAAAAGCCACTTTCTAGGGGAGGTGTGTGCAACACATGATGAACTCAGGAATAAAGTGTAAACAAACAATCTACCGGGCCTGAAAAATCCATCAAAATGACAATGCCGGCCTTAGAAAATATTCATTGAAAAAAAGAACGATTTGTGCTTTGACTTGTTTGCAAAAGAGTATTCGCGTTTTCAGTGTTTTTTCAGTTTAACGTGTCTATCGAGAATAAATCTATTGTTTTGTTCTTTTATAAAACACTTTTTGAGTTATTAATCTAGCGCGATATTGCGGCAACACAGTAGAACTCACAGTGGCAGTCGCGCCTTCCACAACGCTTTGAAAGAGTTGTTTACAGACAGATATTTAGACGATGTTGCGAGATTTCTCATTTCCTTAGAGAGACCTCCGGCTCTGATGAGCTGGCAAAGGAAGCCACACATTTCTATCTCAGAAAGGTTCCTCTACAATTTAATAACATCCGCGAGATCATAAACCTTATTTGAATGCATGTTTCGAGGCCCGCAAAATTCACAGTCTTTTTTATGGATTTGTTTTGATTACACTTCATCATGTGCCGCACGCGACATTGCATACACCTCCCCTAGAAAGTGGCTTTTGTGGTTCCAAATTGCATATGATTACAGTGGAACCTCGATTTAACGAACCTCTATATAACGAAGTCCTCGATATAACGAACGATTCTCTTCAGCCCGACCAAAATTACAGTAAAATGTATGGAACAGAACCTCGATATAACGAACCTCGATATAAGGAAACCCTCTTTATAACGAACACAATCCAAAAGCCCAAACGTAAAAAATAACTCGATATAACGAATAAATGACAACATGTGACGAAAGATGAATGCGAAACAGACCAACAAGGATAAAATTTCTTTAATTCTGTAACACGAGGGCAACAGCTCATTACAGCTGCTGGCTGTATACATATGACGGCTCATTTCGTTATTTGTCAATACCGGTTCAAAGGAAAAAGCGAATTTCTGCGCTCGCTTTCTTCGATGGAGGATACATTCTGGCGGATGACAATAAAAAGACAGAGGCAATCCTCACACAAAGAAATTCTTGATTAAGAGTCCTGATTAGAAGATTTACAACAATAGTACAGTGTTAAAAAATGTTGTTAACGTTTTGTTACCATGTTCATTTTGAGGAATTTCTTAAATGGCGGACGCATTTTCTACTGATGACAAAAAAAAAACAATCTTCATTGAAAGTAATCTTTTATCAGCGTCTCACTAGTTTTATGCAGTTTTGCTTGCCAGTCGAGTTTCTAGTGCCATAACCATATACCGATCTGTACTGAGAGGGGTCCTGAGGCAAAAGCTTCGGAGAGACGTCAAAAAACGAATGTTTATAGGTATTTTTGTTCAGATCCGGAAAAGCTTGGGTAGTGCAACGTGAAATTTTTGAAAATCAATTATTAACTTTACCTCGCTACAACGAATATTTTGGGAGTTTTACCGAAAATTCGTTAAATCGAGTTTTTTGATATAACGATCCCTCCATATAACGAACAAATTTCCCCAGTCCTTTGGCACTTCGTTAAATCGAGGTTCCACTGTAACGAGAAAAAATGCAGAGGCGCTCGGGCCGCGGATGGTTCGTGGAGGTTTACCACTGAAATATTGTCGTTTTGCCGGGGAAAGGATGTAACATTGGGCACTTTTTCGGTATGTATTTATAGAATGACTATCGAAGCCTTTGAATTTGAGGCGTTTTGAGGGAAAGATGGCAAACTTTGAGAATGACAGCTCATTTCATGAACACGGGTCTGCATTCTGGCGGTTCGAGTGTGCAACCTTTCGCTTCGCTTTGATGGTTGGGAGCAATTTTAGAATTAGCATATTATGCTAATTTTCAAAGCTCACATGAATATGTAATATAAGATTGATAAAACAATAAACATTTGACAATTTTAGATCATTTTATTTATTTCCAGTCGTATCTTAAGCTTTGGCTACCTGTGGGTCTACACAATAAAAGAATCTTTAGTTATTTTAGGCAAAACAACAGGAAACTATATTACTGTAAGGTTAGCAAGCAATAAACAGAAAAACTAGATGTATTGGGTAAGGTCAATAAAGAAAAAGATCAACTTTTCTGCATTTCGATGAATCAGTTAGCGCATGCACGTGAGCCTTTCGAGGGAAAACGAGTGATGTTTGCTCAGCTCAGATTGATCGCTTGCAACCACGTGACAAGGCGGCCATGTTGGTGGTCAAAACAATAAAAAACTTTTTCGCAGAATTTGCATGATAAAAAAGTTTAGTTCCCAGCGGAGGAAAACGCTTTGTTGTTGTCCCCCAGCATGGCTGCCGTGACGTCAGTTGCAAGCCAGCAATACGTTACCAGCCTTGAATGTCGGACAAACCGCATTGTGTCAATAATGCCCTCTCAAAACATTAGGCTTTTTCGACGCACTTATTTTTTATTAGAACCATTTTGGATATTTTTATAAGAAAGGCCAAACGATAATCACATCCTATAAAGAAATTCATTACCCAAGGCTGAAATTTGGGTAATCAAAACGAATCATTTATTCTTTTTTTTATTTCTTGGGAGTGACAAATACTGTATATGCACTAAATGAATCAACATGATCAATCTTTATTCAAACAAACAACATTGTGCTAATAAAACTGCACACAAGCGATGTAGTCCTATATATCATTTATTCTTATTTAAAAATTTAGGGAAACTTTGTTTTCGGTGTTAGAAATACTCGAACTTTAATCACATAACAGTATAATCATGGGACATTTCAAGGTCCTCGAACGATAATCGTGAATTACGTTTGAATTACGTTACTTACTCGTTCTCTTAATTAATATTAATCAAATGATCTCTTTTCCTTTTGACCCTTTTGTGTTGTTGTGTTTCTTAGAAACTAATCCTTCGACAAAGTATATTTTAATTATCTCACATATTTCGTTACAATGGTTATTATTTTACGTTGTTCCTTATTGTTACTTCTGTCGCGGGACTCAATTTTGGCGATTTTTGAAAAATCGCGAAATTAAAGACCGCGAAAAAAAGGGGGTCGCCTACTATATCCCTGAATAACAATAGAGGTAGTGTTTACAGCGGGCGAATGGAAATAGAGGTTCCAGAGAGGTAGTGTCTTGCTGAAAAAAGGCTTTGGCGAAAATTAATCACGCGAAATTTAATACCCTACTATATTATTCTTTAATCAACGTTAACGTCAGTTTACTACATAATTATCTTGTCCATGTTCTCTATTTAAGTTTCGGCGTTCGAGCCTTCTTCTTCTGAATCAATATCATCTATCTGCAGTGCTTGTAAGATTTCCAGTGCTTGTAAGATTTCCTTCCTCTGCTTTGTTGGAAAGAAAAATGTCGAACTGCTTTCAGTTTCGTTTTGCTCTATGGTTTTGGTCAGTATTGCTATTGAAAATTAAAATCAGTTGTGCCAATTCTGAGACTAACTGCTTTTTAATGCAGTTCAGTATTTTGACAATTTTCGCGAAATATAGTTCCTTTTACGTATTTACGCGAATATGCCCGTTCCATTTTCGCGAAATTAAGTTCCCGCGAAAATATTTAACAATAAGGAATCTCAATGGTATCTCGGTAAAACTTTGGTGCCTTCATATTTCCTTGAGCATCATTGCTACTCTGATACATTTTGGATTTCCAGCTGTTCCTGGCGACTTGTTTGTTTTCTCGCGGGTAGACCACAAAACAGTAGTACATTTTGCGAACGTGCGCGGTTTTTAAACGAGAGGTCTGGAGCGAATGTCAAAGACGAGAGTGAGACTGGGGAGAGACGCTAAATGGCTGCCACTGGTTCCAACTGCTGGCTGCCATTACATTCTCGTGCCCAGGGCCGCCTGTTCCTCTTAGCCGGCGGGGCCTTTGCACTAGAAACAAGGGGCTCTGCTGACACATGATTTGATTGGCTAGTTTTTAGCAAAGGGAATTTGAATGTAGGTAATAAAATCAAAGCGCAAAGCGGAGTACAGAGACTTTTGCTAAGGTAAACATTTCTTGCTTCGGCAGCATTCTCGCCAAAACTAGAACGTTCGCCTTTAACTGGGCAATATCGAAAACGCTTGGAAACTGGCACTGCAAAGACATCGACTTTCGCCTTAAATTTGAACAAAAGACAAGTATGGAAGCTTTCAATATCACCACATATTCAATTATACAAACATCTTGGTCCTTGTTAAAAGAAAACCAATGTTTCAACTATCTTTGGACATTTTAATATCCGTTTACAAATTTTATTGCGAAATATTAAAACTTATAAATTTTCTTAAAATGTTCTAGACTTTTCAAATTGCTGACCCGATTCAAAATAAATTCATCAAATACATGTAAAAAGTGGCTGTCAAAACCGGTTGTCATGGAAATCGCAAAGTTGGTGAATCGGCCGACTGTCACTAATTTTAACAATGTCAAACTGTTCCCAGTTTTGGAATGGTCCCGAATTTCGTTAGTTATCGATTGATTTCGGCCAGAGTATAAACTACTTATATTTACATAAAACCATCCAGCATGATTGTTGATCGTGAACAGCTAGGTAAATAACAAGGTGAAAGGGTACTCTTGCCAACAGAGATATGTCAAATATTCTGGCATGAAACGTGCAAATGTTTCGTGATACGTGATCTGCCAAACGACACGTGTCGTGATTTGCCATGAAAATCATTCGTGTTAGTCATAATTACGTGAACGATCAAGAACTCAAAAAAATGTGAAATAACCCTAGAATAAGCACTGAACTAATTTTTCTACAATCCCGCACCTCACTATACTCTACCTGGCTCATAGACACCCAGGTAAATCATTGTTCATTGATGTTACACGGGGTGATTTTACGAGACAATATCTAAAGCAACGGTATGTTACAGGAGGCTCGCGTCTTAAAAGCAAGATGAAATTGTCGTGAATTTTTTTGTAAAGCCATAAATGAACATGTTCCAGGATTAACGAAACAGCCCGAGACACTAATCACATGTTACCAACCGCTAAAAACTAAACCAACAATACTACAGCGTAGCTCACGCGCGAGAAATTCGTCATATGCGTGTGCGAGCAATTTGAACTCGTGCCGAAAAGTAAGTACAATTGCTGAGTTTTTCAGCATGAATTAAGCGCGTTCTATTTGGCGGCTAGAGATTATGATGGTTTTGTTTTTTCCCCCGGCCTGGGGGGAAAAATGGCAGATTTCTGAGCATGTGCATACAAGTTAGCGTGGACTCTCTCTTCTCGAGCCTGGGTTCAACCCCTCAGTTAGTATAGGGCGCGCGAATGAGAGAGTTCAGGGACTGGACTAGCCTACACGCGATGTTTTCGTGTGGACTAATCTGGTAAATCGCGTTGGCATCAACAAACAGAGGCAGGATACAGTAATGAGAGCCACAAGACTCCAGTAAAAAGGCTGGCGACATTCCGTGGTGCATTCTGGTCCCAGGGGGGGTACTTGAAGTATACATGACGGAGGGGTCCGACGGAGCTTCATATTGCAAACCCAAAAGAATATACAAGCCTGAAATTTTAGACCCCAAAAAATACCTGGCATTAAAATTTCCAACCCAAAAACAAGATTACAAATGTACATTGTGTTGTCTTCTTAATATTAACAGTTTTTTCGGAACACACGTCGCTGAAAAGAAGTTCGAATGAAAATTTTTCTGGTCCGCTGATCGCAACGGAAACCCGAAACGAAAGGTTCGCTCGAAGTTAAGACCCAAAAAAATACGCGTATTTTTTTAAGACCTAAAAAAATACGTGACAGATCATTTGACCCAAAAAAATACCGAGCGTGTAAATTTTCAACCCAAAAAAATACGTCGGACCCCCCCGTCATGTATACTTCGAGTACCCCCCCCCCCCCCTCCCCCTGGGATTCTGGTACGATGTTGCGTTAAAAGTCGACAGCAAGGACGGCTTTGCACGAACCAACTAGAACAAAATTCGGTTTTTGAATTGTTTTAAAAAAACTGCAACATGTTGCGTTAATTAAAATCGTCCGGCGCACCATGTTACACGCCGTTGTTAAAAATGATCCCGTACGTGTAACAACACCAACGCCACTTTTATCTTACCCCTCCTTGTAACAATGAGACCGAATGTTTACCATTTCGTGCAAACTCAATAATACCACCTTACGGCCCTGCTGACGCCATATTAGAGAAAACAATACGGCGGCGAGCCGGACTGGCTGGTCAAGATATGTGTCAGTCCGAAAGAAAGTCGTCCAGCCTCACACACCGGCAAATCACTTAGCAAACGCTATTTAGAACGTTCACTAAACCATGTTTAAAATTTTAAGACAAGTCGAGCTCAAAAAAGTATATTATATATACCGTATATTTTCGATAGCTCGCTACTAGTCATGAGCTTGCTTGGGCCGAGCATTTTTCTTTCCTTCGCAATGACCCAACCAGCAAGCTCACAGAGATCTCAGAAATGTGAATTATTGTCGTGCAAACTGTCACAAAGTAGAAAAAAAGATAAAATTATAAAGTACTTACAATTGAAGAAGTTTCGTGTTCACCGTTTTTGTTGTTCTTTTCGAAAGGTCATTGCAGAGATCTCAACAAACTACACCCTGTCCATCAAACTCTTAGCAAGTAATAGCCTAATTTTTATTGGTTGTTGAGATAGTCCACTTAAAAATGATCATGTGGATACCTCGCGCTATAACAAAATATTTTCAGTTAATATACATGTATATGATAACACCACTTTTGTCATTATTTCTCAAAAATTTATACTGTGGCAAAACCATCTGTGATATGTGCAAAGGACTTTCTACAAAAAAAATTTAAAATAAGACACATTTCCTTCATAATAATGAGAAACTGAGCTGGAATAACCCAAACAAAATAACACCTCAGGCAAACTTTGACAACTGTCAATCATAAATCAAAATCATTTCACCATTCACCCAGAAAAGAAGTTGACTCCTAACATTCCTGTTTACAATCCGTTTAGAAAGAGAGACTTGTATTTCATACAATTCTAGCGGCGCCCCCAAAATGAAATAACATGGACGGTAAAAAGCAATAAAACAATAAAGTAAAATAGAACGGAATAGCACAAATGTTGATAAAACAACAACATAAAAGTTGTTATTTATATAAGATTTATTTAAATATATTCAATTTATTTCAGCATAATATTCAAATAGATTATTTTAGTTACACGTTATCCGTCTAAGTCTTTTTGACTCAGATTTTATTTGTTGCGGCTGAAAAAAGAGAAGTTTATTCTGAGAATGTATAAAACGGAATTATTTGATAAAAATCAAAAGTGCAAAGGATATTTACTTGGTACAAATTCACCTGTGAATCGAAGACGGCATGCAACATAATAAAAACTAATCTTCAATGTATTTGCCAGAGGGCTGTATAGATTGCATTGGTTTCAGTCACGGAATAACTGAAGTTAACATTGAGCAAAAGAAAAACAGTGGAAAATTGTCACCTGGTCAAGGAAGAAAATATTCGTTGAAATATTAATATTATTACAATTGTTACAAATGGAAAGCTGTTTCAGTTGTTACAGTTATTCTTCTGGAGCGAGCGGGTTGCGGGGGGGGGGGGGGGGGGGGGGGGGAGAGAGGTGTTACATCCAGTGGTACGAGACCTCAGAGCGTAGCCCGAGGGTTTCGCACCAGGTGAATATATCACATATCCCGCGGGACAGGTCAACAACATGTTTATTCTGCTTTTCAACAAGGCTTTTCAAAACAAAGAAATCGTGATTAGTTTGGAGAGTAACCACATTAATTCCTTTCATTTTTATACAAACGAGACTGATCCCGCAGAATCAGTGAGGGTTGTCCAATACACCCGATCTGTAACGGGTCGTCAAAGGGGTTGACGGTCCGACACGGATCGTTCAATCCGTCTACGCAACATGACGACCCGTCAACCGGAAGTCATTTCGCGAGAGACTTAGAAATAATTCACTATATCGTCATGAAGGAGGATAGAAATGTCGTCGGACCGACCGGATCGAGTCGATCCGTGACGGATGGTGACGACCCGTAAACCGGAAGTCATTTCGCGAGAGACTAAGAAAAAATTCTCTGTAGCGTCATGAGGGACGGTAGAAATGTCGTCGGACCGACCGGATGGAGTCGATCCGTGTCGGATGGTGACGACCCGTCAACCGGAAGTCATTTCGCGAGAGACTTAGAAATAATTCACTATATCGTCATGAAGGAGGGTAGAAATGTCGTCGGACCGACCGGATCGAGTCGATCCGTGACGGATGGTGACGACCCGTCAACCGGAAGTCATTTCGCGAGAGACTTAGAAAAAATTCTCTGTAGCGTCATGAGGGACGGTAGAAATGTCGTCGGACCGACCGGATGGAGTCGATCCGTGTCGGATGGTGACGACCCGTCAACCGGAAGTCATTTCGCGAGAGACTTAGAAAAAATTCACTATAGTGTCTTGAGGGAGGGTGGAAATGTCGGCGGATCGACCGGATCGAGTCGATCTGAGACGGATGGTGACGATCCGCCAACTGGAAGTCATTTTGCGAGAGATTTAGAAATGTTTCACTATATCGTTAGAGGGAGGGTAGAAATGTCGTCGGATCGACCGGATGGAGTCGATCCGCGATGGATGGTGACGTCCTGTCAAGCGGAAGTCATTTCGCGAAAGACTTAGTAGGCCATTGAAGTCTGTTAATGTTATAGTTTATTGATTGTATTATAAATTAACAACCTTATATTCACAATTTTAACATGTTGCGATGCAAATTTTGTTTTAGGACAAGCTAACAAAATACTTTCACCAAAGTAAAAGTAGGAAAGCACGACAAAAGTTATTTCGCTTATAAATGAAATACATAAGGTTTAAACTGAAAGAGCACGCTTATTCGAGGACATAAATTTCATGTGTTATTTTGCTGTTAATTTAAATGTGTATTTTAACTGAAACTCTCATAGTTATCAATAAAATGTTGTGGTGTCTTGTTAACCCGGGTGAATCATTGTTTTGTTTTGGTTGCAACGAAACTGTATTTTGTGTTCCATAATTGGCAATAAATCACTTGGAATTTTAGTTGAGACAGCTGGTTAATTCTTGCTGCAGTTCTATACTTATAGGGAAAGGAACCGTATGTGAAATGTGAAATAATTATTAAAATGTTTTTGAAATATTACTAGCTATTACTATCTAAAATTTCAATCTTTGTTACGTCCTAGCCTCCTTGAGCAAGAAGGTAGTTTTTTGTTATTTTAAAACTGTCCTCTGAAGTACGAGCTTTCTTCCTGGGACTGGCAGTACCATCTCTTCTGTTGAAGTAGTCTTCTTTATGTCATTGACGTCTGTGGTTTTGTGGTTAACTAGTCATCAATTGTAACCAATCAAACAACAATTTAAAAGAAAATGAATAGACAGTAATACTCCCTTAGCTAAATTACATAGCGATTAAGTCACTGTGTGTGTTATAAAAGCAAAAGTTGCGGCTTTCTCTCTTGAGTAGACCAGTCATGAAATTTAACCCAGACCCGTTAATACGGCCACCCCGTTAATACGGCCAAATTTCCATGGCCCGTTGGTGGCCGTACTGAACGGGATTCCACTGTACTTTACTCGCTTGCGCTTTATTACGCATTTAGATTGTTTGTGTGTCGTTGTTCGGCAACTCCGCTTTATCGTACATCAAAATGAATGTTTGCGGCTGCATTCTTTTAGAACGAGGTATATACACATGTACTTTACTCGCTTGCGCTTTATTACGCATTTAGATTGTTTGTCTCTTGCGTCGTTGTTCGGCAACTCCGCTTTATCGTGCATCAAAATGAATGTTTGCGGCTGCATTCTTTTAGCCGAACGAGGTATATACACATGTACTTTACTCGCTTGCGCTTTATTACGCATTTAGATTGTTTGTCTCTTGCGTCGTTGTTCGGCAACTCCGCTTTATCGTGCATCAAAATGAATGTTTGCGGCTGCATTCTTTTAGAACGAGGTATATACACATGTACTTTACTCGCTTGCGCTTTATTACGCATTTAGATTGTTTGTCTCTTGCGTCGTTGTTCGGCAACTCCGCTTTATCGTGCATCAAAATGAATGTTTACGCCTGCATTCTTTTAGCCGAACGAGGTATATACACATGTACTTTACTCGCTTGCGCTTTATTACGCATTTAGATTGTTTGTCTCTTGCGTCGTTGTTCGGCAACTCCGCTTTATCGTGCATCAAAATGAATGTTTGCGGCTGCATTCTTTTAGAACGAGGTATATACACATGTACTTTACTCGCTTGCGCTTTATTACGCATTTAGATTGTTTGTCTCTTGCGTCGTTGTTCGGCAACTCCGCTTTATCGTGCATCAAAATGAATGTTTACGCCTGCATTCTTTTAGCCGAACGAGGTGTGACACATGTACTTTGCTCGCTTGCGCTTTATTACGCATTTAGATTGTTTGTCTCTTGCGTCGTTGTTCGGCAACTCCGCTTTATCGTGCATCAAAATGAATGTTTGCGGCTGCATTCTTTTAGAACGAGGTATATACACATGTACTTTACTCGCTTGCGCTTTATTACGCATTTAGATTGTTTGTCTCTTGCGTCGTTGTTCGGCAACTCCGCTTTATCGTGCATCAAAATGAATGTTTACGCCTGCATTCTTTTAGCCGAACGAGGTGTGACACATGTACTTTGCTCGCTTGCGCTTTATTACGCATTTAGATTGTTTGTCTCTTGCGTCGTTGTTCGGCAACTCCGCTTTATCGTGCATCAAAATGAATGTTTGCGGCTGCATTCTTTTAGAACGAGGTGTGACACATGTACTTTACTCGCTTGCGCTTTATTACGCATTTAGATTGTTTGTCTCGTGCGTCGTTGTTCGGCAACTCCGCTTTATCGTGCATCAAAATGAATGCTTGCGGCTGCATTCTTTTAGAACGAGGTATATACACATGTACTTTATTCGCTTGCGCTTTATTACGCTGTTTGCGGCAGTATATCGCTTGGTTGTCCGGCCGCAAAAAAGATCACGAAGTTGCAGTCATTCGCGAACTGCCACGGATCGATTTCGCTGTGACGGGTCGTGACGACCCGAGTCGGATCGTCACGATCCGCCGAAATATTCAGGGTGCACGGTGTCTTGACAAGTTCACTTCCGGCGATAGAACCCACTTCCGTTTAACTGTCTCGCGAAATGACTTCCTGTTGACGGGTCGACTTTTCTAAGGACGGGTCGTAACGATCCGTGACGGATCGTACAATATTGACGATCCGGCGATCCGTGTCGGGTCGTCAACCCCTTTGACGATCCGTTACAGATCGGGTGTATTGGACATGGGTGGAATCAGTGGGGTTTGCACTTGACGAAGCGAGAAGGCTAGACTTGTTTTCTTTTGCCGAATTTTCACGTCGTTATGAGTAGAAGGACAGAGAGATGTACAAACAGCGCTTCATGGTCGGCCCTTGACTCAACTGCTTGCCTTCATTTTCGAAGACTAATGTAGAGGATGACAGTGTAATAATGATAAAGTATTTTTCGTTTGTCTCAAGAAGTAGTCAAGTGTGATGGAGATCGCGACGTTTCGACTGCACACTGCTAGTCTTCATCAGGCGATAAGGTCGACTGGTTATAGCGCGCTGCTGCGCTGTGATTGGTTGGTTTTCAACAACTGTGATTGGTGCATTTCGATCCTCGCTGTTCCGATGTTCTGTTGTTCCCTCGGCGGTCCGCTGTCGTACAGTTCTCCTGTTGTTGTGTTTTTTGATCGTGGGCATCCATGCTTCAGGAATTTCAATTCCACTATCCCTGTTGATATTATTAGGGTGAAGTCTTATGTGAATTGCCTCTTTGACCCTGCGTTTGTACCAGTGTGGGTCACACGATCAGTGTGTTTTTCGAGGGAGTCGACCGAAGAGATTTTATGTGCAAAAGCTAGTGATACATTATCGAAGACAAACGCTAAATCGGCGAGGTACGATTTTTTCAAAAGATACAAAAAAACTCTTGTTTTTTGGTATCGACCATATAATGTAGAAAGCAATTCAGTGAAGTCGCAGTTCATTTTTAAAACTAAAAATATTAACCGTTGTTAGTGTATTTCCCATTGTGCTGTCTTTCTGTTTATGTCATTTTATCATTAAGTCGATAATGCCAGGGGAGAATAAAAAGGTGTTCTGATGATGATGATGTTGTTTTTATTTTCAATACAAACAGTTCGAACTTTGTTCTCTGCTGAACCAACAATTTTTACATTTCCCCCTTATCTTTTTGCACGTGAAAGCAAATGCTGTCTCCTCATTGAACGATTCCCGCAATAGTTCGCGTAGGCGCCCAAAAATGATACAAGGAGAGGAGTTGGAGAGGAGTGCTCGATAATGCACAGTGCAAACCACTCATGCAACAATGTGTTGGTCAAATGTCCGGGCATTCCGCCAACTTTATAACGTATTTATAGTTATTTAGACTACCGAAAGTCGATCACTTTTCTAAGGGTTAGTCGAGTGATCTCGAGTGGGTGAGCATTCTCGCAGTCGGTTATATATTTAGCCCTTTTGTTACAAGACCACACTCGCGATTCTCGTCCTTCGCGCGCGTCCCTCAAAATCGCGTTTCATCTCGCGCATTGCATTTAGATCAGAACGCGCGCGTGAAACGTTCATTCCTACTGCAATTGGTAAGTAAAAGTGATAACACTGAGCTGAGTGGCGACCGGGTGTAGTACTGTTCGAACATTTTGTGAAGTAAGAATAATTCAAACCAGAACCAGCTTTAAATACAAACGTCATCAGCAAAAAGGCAATGGATGGCGCAGTAGTGGGAGCGCTCGCCTCACAACAATGTGGCCTGGGTTCGATTCCCGGACCCAGCGTCATATGTGGGTTGAGTTTGTTGTTGGTTCTCGTCCCTGCTCCGAGGGTTTTTCTCCAAGTCCTCCAGTTTTCCTCCTTTCACAGAGACCAACACTTCTAAATTCCAATTCGATCGGTAATTTTTTTTCGCGGCGGGAGGTTAGTACCCTTGAAATATGATCAACGAAATAGCCAAATTTAGGTGCTTTTTAAAATTTTATAACCTAATTTATTTATTTTGTGTCCCCTATTAGTAGGGGGTTTTTATCCTCTGCTAGACTGTGTTGACACATAAATAAAGTTATTCATTCATTCATTCATTTATAAATCATTTATTCTGTTTACTCAAGGAATTTTACTTACATACATACTTTTTCTACATATTACTTACTGTCATTATTACTGAAATTCTAAACGAGTATTCAAATAATTTTTATATATACCAAACTATACTGAGTGGAACGTGGAATGTGAGTCACAAACAGACTCACTTCAAAGATTTTACGAAGCATTCCTCTTCACTAAACCAGTGTAATAACGTCAGAAGACCATAGAAAATGATTCTTGTGACGCAAAAGTGCGGCTGAATTAACCAAGAACAAAGACAAACGGAAAGTATTTGACAGAAAACGTTCGTGATTAGGACGACATCACACACAATATATATGGTCGTCTACTGGCTATTACGTTGTAAATAAAGGGCCATGACAGGACATTTCAGAAGCAAAAAGTGCAGTGTAGTCCCGATTTCTTGAACCTCCGAGGGAAACGAAAATTGCTTCGAGAAATCTAGTTAAAATTGCAGTGTTCGACTGAGGGAAGGAAATCAAAGAGAAAAGATTGTGGTTCCAGTTACTGGAAATTCATATCGATTTTTAATACAACACATAAAAAAACATTTCTTAACTCAGTTTCGAAACAAAAATGGAACAAATATGCATTCTTAACATTTACGACCATTTTAAGTATCACTGGAGCTTTTCTTTCTAACTATAGGATGTTGCAGTGTGTTATGTTCATCAAACCTATCTCCCATTGCAACTCTATAGTCAACCTTTGTCACTTTTGGAGTCCAAACACTTCGTAATCTGTAACAGTAAAATTTCTAGCCCCTGTGAAGAATGTGTTCTGCTGAGCTGAAGGACATTCAAACGTGAAGCCAAGACTACTGCAACTTGAAATATTTGTGTTTGCATTATTTGATATAATCAGGTCGCTCAAACCAATAGCACCTCCACCAAACGATGGTCCAAGGCTGCTATCACAGCAGATGGTAGACTTTGAGCAGATTGTTGGCATTTTAGTTGGCCCCAGGCCACACGGGTTGACCATACTAAACAAGAACGCGTCTCTACATGCTGTCCACTTTCTCTGACCTGTTGATGAGATGATGCCTCGCATCAATATTCAGAGAGTTTAATCTAATACGTTATATTACGTTGCGTGAGCTAGGACCCAAACCCCTCGATCCGGAGACCAACGGACTAACAGCCATTAGGCCACTGCTCTTCCGCCGAAAATGACAGATCTAGAATAAAATGAATTGTATTAAGACAACCTTATGCGAAAAGAAATGGGATACAATTTATCACATAGCTGGGTGCATGCCATTCCGAGTGAATTCCCTTCTCTCGAGACAAAGTTCTGATACAGTAATAGCATTAAATGTAATTAAATTTAGTTAAATTGATTTATTTAAATTGTGAATCAAATTAAATTAACTATTAGTTATTAGTTATTATTTGTAATTATCATTAATATTAATAACATTTGTAATACATGCTTGTAAATCAATTTTAAAACTATTTAAAAAAATTAAATGGGAAAGAGAGAGCAATGTATCGCGATAATTACTAAAAAACTAAATGATTCAGGAGGCGAAAGACGTTATTACTTCCCTCAAGGAAATTAATGACTCAAATGTGTGGAACCGAGCGAGAATGTTTTCGTTCAGCTTTTTTGCCGTCAGAATGAAAATATAGTGTAGAAAAGAAAGGGAAGGGCGCTGAGTTTAGTCTTGCCAACATAAATCGAACAGTAAACTTACCTCCCCTCCATGACACTTCCGTGCATGGATCCTCCAAAAATGTTGTTTTCACATTTCACAATAGTGACCGTGGGACCTTTTTTATCACATCTGGAGTGAAAGGTTTCAGCTGCAAAGCCATCTCGAGAAGCTCGGAACAGAAGACGCCATTTGCTGCCGGGAGGCAGCCAACCTTTCAACACGCTTCGATGCTCGCCATTCGTCAGAATCTCCGATTCTTCAAATCCCTTGGTTGGCTTACTGGTTTGAACTGTAGGTTCAGAAGAACTCAACTCGTCAATGATTCCTTGAATCTGATAAAATTCGGCTTCTTCCTCAAGTTCCTTGAGAAATGTTCCCCTTCTGGCAAAGTTAACTTCCCAGTGCGAAGATAATTGAGTATAAACCGGAAGTGAGTCCCGTCTCGGTCGATAAAGAACGAGCCATCTTCACAAGGTTTCATCTCAAACTTCCCTGAAAACATGGCCGCCAACATCGAGTTTGGATCTTTGGTCAGCGTCTGAACGCTAGTTTTGAAGACGTGGCCGCCAACATTGAGATTTACGGTCGAGGAAAAGTGAACGTGTTCTAACTTCTTAGGCATGGCGTCAATTGCTTCTTGCTCCTGACGAAGTCTTGTCGCTTCACGCTGCAGGATTTCAAATGCTTCTTTAATGTGATAGTCGGCATCATTAAGTCCTTGATTGCAAGATTGTTCTTCATTCGGAAGCCTTTGACCACTCATACTCATGCAGTATTCGTATGTTAAAAGCGAAAAACTTAAGTCTCGTCTTTTCCGTCGTAATGCAGGTCACGTGAATAATGAATAGAAAGCGTTGATCTGCGCGAGTGCGCGTATTGGCTTCTTGACCTTTCATTTTCGATTTATTTAGACAGTTTAAAAAATAATAATGGATGATTTCTCTTAGATAACATTCAATTTATATTAGCAAGACCAGAACACAGCAACCATTTCAGATCAATCGCTTTTGCAACCAATATCAGTATTGACTCTTCATGTTCATTCAGAGGTGGTCGAACGAGAAAGTACAAAACCAAAAGCTATACAGTTTTTAAGCGATGACGTCATTTTATGACGTCATCGGTTAATGCTGTAGAGCGGAAAAGCGATGGAATTTATGGAATTTTTGGTGTTACGGTGTTACGATTACTCCCTGAATTCAACCGAAGAGCATTGGGAACTACGTGCATGATTTGTGTTCTTGTTGTATTCGTCGTGCGAGTGGACGGGATCTGTTGTCTGCTGCAATCGACCGATCTTTCTAGAACCGAGTAGAATTTGGAACTAACTTCAGGGATAAACGTCAGTAGAAAAGAATTCAAGTAAAACTCAACAAGAAATCACGGCGTAGAACTCAAAGCAAAATACTCCCGGGCAGTTAGAAAGGGCCGATTCTATGTATAAACGAAAGACACAAATTATATTTGATGTGTTTTATTAGATTTAGTAAACAGAAATCTTTACATTTTTTAAAAGAAAAAGGCTAAACATTTTCAATACAGCGTTTGACCTTGTATCTTATGTCGTCAGTATCGGATGTCGCGCTACAAGATAACACAGCTTTTGTCAAACAGTCATTCAACACAGAAGTTGTTCAGGAATAAACGTCAGTAGAAAAGAAATCAAGTTTAACTCAACAAGAAAGCACTGCGTAGAACTTAAAGCAAAATACTCCCGGGCAGTTAGAAGGGACTAATTCTAAGTATAAGTGAAAGAGACTAATTATATTTGATGTGTTTTATAAGATTTAGTAAACAGAAATCTTTATTCTTTTTTTAAAAACAAAAGGGCTCAACAATTTCAAGACAGCGTTTGACCTTGTATCATATGTCGTCAGTATCAGATATCTCCCTGCAACATAACGCAACTTTTGTCGAACAATCATTCAACACAGAAGTTGTCAGCTATTTTTATTAACTTTCTTGAAATTTTCTGTCAAATTTCCTGAAAATTCTTAAAGACCCCTTGTGAAACGTCATCGCTTCTGCATGCATTGCGTGCCGTTTATTCTTGTAAGCCAGAAAGCCCGGCATTTGGAATTCCGCTGTTTTGGTATTCAACGTGATTCCGAAGATCTTCCCAAGATTGTCCGAACTCCGAATATACTTTGAAAATACTCTGAAGCTGATGTACTTCGAAGATCATCCAAAGTTTGTCCAAAGAAGGGGTATAGAATGGTAAAATCCGAGACTCGCCGAGACGCCGAGACCCTCATTTAAAATCCGAGACCGAGACTTCGCGATTCAAAAATCCGAGCGCGAGACACCGTGATCTAGAAATCTACGGTGGTTTCAAAGGGACATAGATTTTCCCACTTCTTTTTTTTTTACTTGCGACTTTCTTGCTACTTTCTTGCGACTTGCGACTTTCTTGCGACTTACTTGCGAATTTCTTGCGAGTTTCTTGCGACTTGCGACTTTCTTGCGACTTAGCTGCCCGGTTACCCAGCTAATTATATAAGCCATGTGAGTCGACAGGTCAGGCTACATTGCTGAGAAACAACATGGACTCTCAGGAGGAAGATCACTTCGATGCTGGCGTCTTGTACATCCCAGCCGTCGGAGTATTCATCTTTTCAAATGCCTTAGGGACATAACAATACCATGCACACTTACGAGAAATAATGCGATCTCTGGTGCAGTAAGCCCAAGGTTAAAGTAATTTTCGATCGCGCGTTCGTGTATTGTCTCCTATTGCAGGAGAGTTAGGGTTAGAAGCACTGCCGTCGACGTAGAGGACACAAAAATGAAGATAAAAATACTTAAAAACTTCATAGCTGAGAGTTCATGTTGTTTCTCAGCAATGTAGCCTGACCTGTCGACTCACACGGCTTAGCTGGGTAACCGGGCAGCTAAGTCGCAAGTAAGTCGCAAGAAAGTCGCAAGAAAGTAGCAAGAAACTCGCAAGTCGCAAGAAACTCGCAAGAAAGTCGCAAGAAAGTCGCTAGAAAGTAACAAGAAAGTCGCAAGTAAAAAAAAAAGAAGTGGGAAAATCTATGTCCCTTTGAAACCACCGTAGAAATCCCAGCGCGAGACTATTACAACGCTAGTCTAACGCTCTGTAGCTCGCTGCTTTGCTGTTCTCGTTGCCGTTATTTTGTAACGGTTCAAACTGATTAAAACTTTCGCTTGGTTTGCGAGACTCGGAGACTCAATTTCAAAATTCGAGATTCCGAGACGAGCGTTGTTTTTTGCGAGCTCGAGATTCCGAGACTCTAGTTTGCTACGCCGAGATTTCGAGACTCGCCTAAAATTTTCTGAGACCCATGATTTTTCAAGGACCATTCTATACCCCTCAAAGATTGTCAAAAGGGTGGATCAAGAGGGGAAGGTGGTTTTCTAATACAATCTGGTATTCTGCAACTTCATAATGTACTTATAGTTATTTAGACTACCGATAGTCGATCACCTTTCTGAGAATTAGTCGAGTGATCACGAGTGGGTAAACATTTTCGCAGTCGATTATGTATTCAGCCCTTTTGTTAAAAGACCGCACTGCGGAAACATCACCTCATTAACCGCAACGAGCAAACCATTTTTTCTAAATCCGTCCAACGTGAAGCGAATTAAGAGCGCGTGTGGATAAATTCCGAACCTTGATTCTCAACGACTATTTTTCCCCTCGCGCTCTTGTTTCGCTCCAAGCTCGACGAACTAAGAAATCAAAAACTCTTTAAGCCGTCTCGTGTCACGCTTATTTCAAGATTTTCGTGACACTAGAACATTGTTTGATTTTTTACGTAGATATTAAAACTATATCCACCACTCTATAGCTAATCAGTATAAATACAGTTGAACAGTAAATATCCTGTTGAAACCTCCACCATTATTGTACGCGTTGTAAACAGAAATGATTTTCCCAAACTCTACCACATTCAAAAGTTCCACTCAACAGATAGACATCAAAGCACGCTATTCTTTAAAGCAAAGTAAAGCTGTTTTTCTGATACATCCTACATTTGCACTAATTAAAACTACACAAGACAAGACACTCCAAAGAGATCTGGAGCTTCATTCATCCACTATACTAAGAAAAGTTAAAACTGCTTTATCGTTTTCACTGTCACGCAATAAAAATATAAATTGAAGAACTATTCATTGAATGATGTCAACAAAATGGGATATGATAGGAAATAAGCAAATAGGTCATTTCTCCATTTTTGAGGTCTGTCCGCTATACGAAACTTCAGATATTCGTCGAAATGTTTTGCACAAATTTATAGAGCCCAGTATGGATCCGCCATATTGGTGCACCAATATGGCGACCGAAAAATACTTTAAACACCTGGAACCTACTTTGGTCATCTAGGCCACTGATTATCTGTACTGGACAACAAACAGTTACGTAAACACATTTCCCGATACTTTAACTTCTCTAATGGCAAAAAATCTTACGATAAATGTATATTTTTTGCCCGCAATTCAGTGAAGTCGCATTTCATTTAAACTAAAAATATTAACTGTTTTTAGTGTATTTTCCATGTTCCATCTTTTTTTTTGTATTTTTTTCAGCACTCTGCTTATTATTTACAACACTTTACTCGTTCACATAAGATTAAAAATAATTACAATATACATTACACATTAAACTACTTACAATATACATTACACTACATCACTTAAAACAGCGAGAAAAAACAAATACTTGAAATCATTACATTACTAATATATTACAAGTAATGTTAAGCTTTGTGCTGTTTTTCTGTTTATGTCATTTTATCATTAAGTCGATAATGCCAGGGGAGAATAAAACGGTGTTCTGATGATGATGTTTTTATTTTCAATACAAACAGTTCGAACTTTGTTCTCTGCTGAACCAACAATTTTTACATTTACCCCTTATCTTTTTGCACGTGAAAGCAAATGCTGACTCCTCATTGAACGATTCCCGCAATAGTGCGCGCAGGCGCCCAAAAATAATACAAGGAAAGGAGTGCTCGACAATAAAGAGCAAACCACTCACCAACGTGTTGGTCAAATGTCCGCGCATCGCGCCAACTTCATAATGTATTTATAATTATTTAGACTACCGATAGGCGATCACCTTTCTAGGGGTTAGTCGAGTGATCTCGAGTGGGTGAGCATTCTCGTAATCGATTATGTATTCAGCCCTTTTGCTAAACGACTACACTAAAGTATCGAAACATCACCCTCATTTCGCTACGAACAGTCCTTTTTTTTCTAAATCCGTCTAACGTGAAGCGAGTTAGAGCGCGTGTGGATAAATTCCGTACCTTGATTCTCAACGACTATTTCTCCTCCCGCGCTCTTGTTTCGCTTCAAGCTCAACGGACAAAGAAAAAAGGAAGTCAAACGGGACTGCTTGTAGTCTACTCATTCACTCTGAATAGCGTAGCGAGCACTGGAACACTAGAACACTAGAACGTGGGCACTAGAACGTGGGTTTCTGAACGCAGGATGTCAAGTAAATTTGACTGGGTCGGAAACGACTTCGGTAAGCCTTTTAGCAGGCACTGACTTTATTTTCTCTTCTCGCGATTCTCGTCCTTCGCACGCGTCCCTCAAAATCGCGTCTCATCTCTCGCGCATTGCATTTAGATCAGAACGCGCGCGTGAAACGTTCATTCCTACTGCAATTGGTAAGCAAAAGTGATAACACTGAGCTTAATGCCGACCGGGTGCGATACTCTTCGAACATTTTGTGAAGTAAGAATAATTCAAACCAGAACCAGCTTTAAATACAAACGTCATCAGCAAAAAGGCAATGGATGGCGCGGTAGTGAGAGCGCTTGCCTCACAACAATGTGGCCTGGGTTCGATTCCCGGACCCGGCGTCATATGTGCGTTGAGTTTGTTGTTGGTTCTCGTTCTTGCTCCGAGGGTTTTTCTCCAAGTCCTCCAGTTTTCCTCCCTTCACAGAGACCAACACTTCTAAATTCCAATTCGATCGGTAATTTTTTTTCGCGGCGGGAGGTTAGTACCCTTTAAATATGATCAACGAAATAGTCAAATTTAGGTTCTTTTTAAAACTTTATAACCTATTTTATTTATTTTATGTGTCCCCTATTAATAGGGGGTTTTTATCCTCGGCTAGACTATGTTGACACAAAAGTAAAGTTATTCATTCATTCATTCATTCATTCATTCATTCATTCATTCATTCATTCATTCATTCATTCATTCATTCATTCATTCATTCATTCATTCATTCATTCATTCATTCATTCATTCATTCATTCATTCACTCATTTAGAAATCATTTATTCTGTTTACTCAAGGAATTTTACTTACATACATACTTTTTCTACATATTACTTACTGTCATTATTACTGAAATTCTAAACGAGCATTCAAATAATTTTTATATATACCATACTGAGTGGAACGTGATTTTACGAAGTATTCCTCTTCACTAAGCCAGTGTAATAACGTCAGAAGACCATAGAAAATTCTCCTTGTGACGCAAAAAAGCAGCTGAATTAACTAAGAACAAAAACAAACGGAAAAAAATTGACAGTAAACATTCGTAATCAGGACGACATCACACACAATATATACGGTCGTCTACGTTGTAAATAAAGGGCCCCGACAGGACATTTTCAGAAGCAAAAAGTACAGTGTACTCCCGATTTCTTGAACCTCCAAGGAAAACGAATGTTGGTTCAAGAAATCGAGTTAAAATTGCAGTGTTCGACTAAGGGAAGGAAATCAAAGAGAAAAGATTGTGGTTCCAGTTACTGGAAATTCATATCGATTTTTAATACAACACATAAAAAACATTTTTTAACTCAGTTTCGAAACAAAAATGAAAAATATGCATTCTTAACATTTACGACCATTTTAAGTGTCACTGGAGCTTTTCTTTCTAACTATAGGATGCTACAGTGCGTTATGTTTGTTAAACCTATCTCCCATTCCTACTCTATAGTGAACCTTTCATACATCACTTATGATGAATCAACTAGCCCAGGTGATGAATGTTACCTGCACTTATCGCTTCTCATCTGTTTGTTGTCACGTTTGGAGTCCAAACACTTCGTAATCTGTAACAGTAAAATATTTAGCCCCTGTGAAGAATGTGTTCTGCTTTGCAGGACTCTCATACGTGAAGCCAAGATGACTGCAACTTGAAATATTTGTGTTTGCATTATCTGATATGTATAGGTCCCTTTGGAGACTTTGGAAACCAAACGCTGGTCCATAGCCGCTATTGTAGTAGATGGCATGCTGCTGCTGGTCACTCCTAAGTGGCATCTTAGTTGGCCCCAGGCCACCCGGGTTGACCATACTAAACAAGAACGCGTCTCTGCATTTTGTGTACCCTGCCTGACCTGTTGAATGAGATGATGCCTTGAATCAATATTCAGAGAGTTCAATCTAGTACGTTACGTTCCGTGACTTGCTAGCCCTCGTCTATCCCTCATCTATTCTCTATTTTCCATTTGCCCATAATGCACTTTGTTTGCCCCCCAAAATTTTGCATAAACTATTGTTTTGGGAATATGCAGTCCTCCCAAGAGAATTTGAAAACAATAGTTTATGCAAAATTTGGGGGCCAAACAAAGTGTATTATGGGCAACTGGAAAATAGAGAATTCCTCCTAATTTTTGAGTTATTTTTTTCCAAAAATAACTCTTTAGTCGGCGCGATGGACCGTGTAGTCAGGCAGTCAGTCAGTCAGTCAGTCAGTGAAGTATGTTTGGTTGTCACACCAATCAGGTTTGAGGTACTATCAGAACCAATAAAATTGCAGTTTATAAAGGGGAAGTTATCTGACACAGTTGTAAGCGAGCGATTTCATTCGAAGATTTTCGATTTGTAGGAGGCGGAATCGGTGAGTTGTGAATTAACCCCGGATTTGAAACGCTCGCCTGCTTACAACGTACACGCCGCCAGCACAAGACCCAACACTAAATTGTTATTCGAGTGTTCGTTTAGGACGGGCTAGTTTCACTGACCATAGATTTGAATGTTCTCATTGTGATGTTAATACTGTGTTTACAAAAAGTCATAAAAATGGCAAAGAATCTTCTTCAGAGTGTGTTGTGGCCTCTTGTGGCTTACTACAGTTTTTACGAGGCAAGAGCGCGCGCTACGATTCGCCTGCCTAACGTCAATATCGCTCGCGCTCGCAAAGCTTTCGTGAGCAACACTAAAGGAAACGAAAACAAGTTTGAGCCCTTAATTCGAAAGTTAACAGTTTGAGAAAGTTTCAGAAGGTTTTAGACATGTCATAGGACGAAAACAATGTTACAGATAGGTTGATAAACAACCGACAGAGGAGTTCTAATTCGCTTTTTTCATCGCTTATAACGTGTGGCGTCATACGAGCGCGCGCTCAAATAATAGGGCATGCGCAATTTGATTCTTGTCGGAGGTCGTAACATTCTCGTCCCCAGAGCTACTCGTTTTATTTGTGCCGTTACGAGTAGCTCTGGACGCAGGAATTAATTCGAATTTTTTCATTGGTTGACGAAGAATGAATGCGCACCACGAAACAAAATTTTACACTGCTACGCACGGCACTCTGCTTCCGGGCCGGAAATTAGCAGGAAAAAGATTTCTTAGAAAACATATGGCGACCGGCAATCGATGAGTCGCACGAAACTGTTATCGATACGTGGCTGTTGTAAAGAAGCAGAAGATGACCTGTGTGAGTCCCTGTGTGAGCTAGGTTTCAAACGTTTAGCACTATCAGCAGATTTAAAATCTGTCTTCGATCTTCCAAACTGTTGTAGGCGGTATGTTTTTAAAAACTCGTGTTTTTATTTTGCCATTGATTGATTTCGTGGAATATTGAAGCCTTGAGAGTCTGACAAAGTTTAAAAATTCAACAGAACTCTACTCTATCACGTCTCCCAAAATCAAAATCCCTTTTTGTGCCCCCATACAATGTTGAATGTTGTTCTATACACTCTGCTGTCGTTGCATGGTCTTGATCAGATGTTGCAAAAGGGTTTGTATTGATCTTGAAATTGTTTCTATTATCGTGCAAACTTGCGCTGTGGATTATATATATTACCTTGAATGTTTACAGAATTACATTGTGCAATATATATCGGATTGTTAAGGTACAAAGAAAAATAGATTATGTTACAAGTATGTTTATCAGCATACTAGATTGAGGGTAGATTGAAGATTTATGTGGAACATATATACTAGAACATTTCTTACATGTTCAGCAGACCACCACCATCATTTCAAGACTTTCAACTCAGTAAGCTTTATCAGTGTTAAATAAAAAAATATACAGCTATGAGTTGAGTGTTTATAGTAACAACAAGGAAATTATATCAAAGTGTAGTTGTTAAAAATGTCCAGGGAAAAAAAAAATTTTTGGTTCCATCATTGAACCACTTACTTGTTTTCCAACATTGCTTATGCTGTGGAGGTGACGGTGAACTGGCATAATTTGGCCTTTGCACCACTTGGCATAAAGGGGGACAGGTGAAAGAAGGAAATTGGCATTGTTTCATTTTATATTCTTGTATCTATTTCATAAGATTTAAAGCAAACAAGTGCTCTTGAGAGTAACCTTGACAATTCCAAAGTTATTAAAGACTGCATTTGCCCCAGTGACCCTGTTCACCTTGATTTATTTAGGGCTGCATTGACATATTAATCTATAGCTGATGTCAAATCAGGTCACTTACAAACCTGTTTGCGATTCTCCCAATATTTGAGATCAGATGTTTGCAGTGGAGTTGAAGCACAAAAACTGAGAATAACCAGACCCTGTCAACTGCAAGCCTAGGGCATAGTGTTGCATAATCTTTTATAGTAGTGCTGCCTTATGACCATTCATAATATTTAAAGGGAAAGGCATGGCTCATGGGTAAAATGGGTCAGGTTCCCCCTATCTTTTCTCACAAAATAGAAAATTCATAGGTTCACCTTTCCCAAGTGAAGGGGCATTTTTTGTCCCCTGCATTTCAGTGTATTGATAACCTAAGAGATAAGAAAGTGGGCTATGGAGTAACATGAAGACTTGCATTGGCATCTGTGGACAGGTGATTATTTTCATTTAATTTAACAAAATGATACCTCTTTTCCTCTTAAATAATTTTTACAACAGCAGCTCACTTCAGATTTAAGAATTTAATTTTATTATAAATTAAGTATTTGCTGTCTCAGTATTTAGGTGGAGTGCACACAATTTTTATAAATTTGCCAAGTAATATTGCACTGGCATATAAGTCAAATTAATGAACATCTGTCAGAAAGTTTTTGTAGTTACCAAGTGATTGTTATCTCAAGTTCCCCCTTCAGGGTCATCCTGAAAAAGTAGAAAAAAGTCAAGTTCTTGAACTGATTTCTCACCCATTCCTATGCACAAGAATTATTCAGTATAAATACTGACTCCTCTTCATTGTGAGTGGTCCTCTTTCCCATAATTTATTGAGCTTATAAGTTATAGCCAAATCTGAGTCCTAAATCTTTCGTAGAAAAATATTTTTGCATGAAGTATATGGTTCAAAATATCACTGGCAAATCTGAAGGAGGTTCTAATTCTTTTTGGGTGATGAAAAATATTTTAACATTTTTACTCATATTAAAAAACACACAGAAAAGAGATCCACTTTCAACACCTTCTCCTTAAAATTAATATTTCCAGTTTGATTTTTCCCCTCACTTTAATTGTAAAATTTAAAACATAAGGAAAGAAAATCAATCTTAATTCAAAGGGAAGGCATTCTTGTGGAACTACGAATCGAAATTAGAAGACAAGATTTTCGAATGCAATACCATAAGACTGATATTTTCTTTGCAATATCTTTAATATATTAATAGTGCTAAATCTATCCACTCAATTAACGAACACGTCAAAAGTGTAGCGTCTGTTTGCGAAGAAGGAGTTACTAAGAGAACCAACCCAGTCTTTCTTTCTTTCTTTCTTTCTTTTATTCGGTGGATTGGAATCACGTAAAAACTGAAAGGATAATTATTATAACGCGACTATTACATTATATTTAGTGGAAAGTAACATTACAACATGTACAATTTAAAGGATTATGCAATCACTAGGACCAAAATGTCCGCGAAGCGTAAAACACGAGAATCATATGAAATAAAGAAATCACTGGCATACAATTGAAAAATACGAACTTAAAACATAGGATATGCAGATAAGAAAAAACGTAACGATCATACCTCTTTCTCCGGTCTATTCTTTCAGGCTAAAAACGCTTGATCTTTCTCTCTTTACAAATGGGATCTACACTGTACGAAGGCGGAATGCGATATAATTGTCTCCACGTGAGACGCTTTTGTGTAATCGAGAAATACGAGCCTCTACTTTCAATAAACAATGTAAGCAAACGGAAATTACGCGATGGTAGTTAATAATCAATCATGAATCATTACAAAAAGTGGCCTTTCGAAAACACTCGAAGGCGACTGAGATTGTCCGTTTTTAACAATCTTGTTATATGGAACAGTACGACTTTCTAGAATTCCACATCAACATACAAAATTCATCTGACATTTGTATTTCTTTCATACCTGATTATAGAAAATTGGACGTTTCGACATCCGTTGATAAAACACAAAAGTAATACCGCTTCTGCACTGCAACGACGACTAAGGCAGCTTTCTGTTCACTTTTCAGATCGCTTTAATTCTCGATCGTTCAGCATAAATGAAAATCAACGACTCTTTTGAGCGCTTTGTTGACGTCTTCCCACGATCAGTCATAAAAATAAACTCTCTCCCCTCCCCCTCCCTCAGGATTAACATGTGAGCATGAGCAGTTGTGTTGAAAGCTACTACACATGCGCTAACGGATGTCAGAAAATTTCTGACATCCGGTATTGGCTGCGTCCAGAGCCCTCCGTTTCGCCGACCACGTGACCAAAAGAAACGGGGGCTCTGGGGACGAGAATGAGGTCGTAAAAACCTGACTTCGGCTCAAAATATCTCAAAAACCTACCGTATGACCCATAATGAAATTTTTACAAATAATGTTTTGGGGTGAATCGCGTCAACTGTCAAAATCTAAAAAAATCTGTAAGACAGATTTTTAGCCTGTAAGGGGAGCGGACGGCTGTACACAGGCTAACAGAATTTGAGCTATTTTTAAAATAGGCAAAAAACCACATTTTCCTATTTTGCAAAAAATCGGTCTTACAGATTTTTAATTTATTTTGCATGAATGTTTTATCTGATCCAATTTCTAATTTCTGAATTTTTGAGGTAGGATCTTGCGGGCAGATTTTGAGAAAAACGCCATTGAAACTACTAATGCCCAGTCTCCTCTTAAGCGCTCGGATATTCATTTTGGCTGTTTATTATCATCTGTATTGCTCAAATGTCGCATATATTGGTTGTAGGATGCAACAAACAATAATAAGTGAAAGTTAAAACCTTTCTGGACATTTTATTAAAGAGTTAAAAGCTGGGCTCATTTACCCCCTCAAAACTGTAGTAAGCCACCTTAAGAGTTTGTGACAAGGAAACTTCCTAAATTAAACATTGCTTGAGACTCCGTGTCGCCAACTGAAAACCGCAATTAATTTAATTAGTCTCTTCAGCGTCTTGCTTGATTCACTGACACTCGGGCAAGTAGCGTTTATGTTTATACCTTAAACACACCACGTTTAGACATTTAATTAACCGCTTTTAAAATTAACTACGATCGATAGCGGCAACAGGCTAGAATAAGAGCATGTCATTCCGTGACAGTTTGATAACTAAAATTAATTAGTTCTTGTTCCTGTTTGTTGAACGAAAATTTACATTTACGACAGGAAACAAATACTCCAATTTTTTAAAAAATTTTTTACACTTCTGGGGCTCACGGATTTAACGTTAAATCCGTGAGCCCCAAAATTAAACATTGCACATTCGCAGGATTTTAGTCATATCCTGCACGCAAATTTGTAGGTGTTTTTTGCTGTTCACACCTTTATAGGAACGTGACCTGTATTCTTTAGCATAGGTATAAAATAAGTTCCTTTATGTATCTTGTTCAAACTCCCTGATGAAGTCTGAATGATCAGACGAAACCGGTCGGAGAAAATAAAGCAAGTTGACAAGATCTGTTGCTGTGTGCTGCTCACTAGTATTTTTTATAAAATTATTTAAAAAATTAAAAAAATTAAAAAATCATTTGTATCTGTTCTGATTAATTGACTATGTGACCGCGTGATGCGGTTCTAGTCATATATGCACATTTGACCCTTGCTCACCATAGAGTCTCCAGTAGCTCAGTGGTTAGAGCATCCGACTAGATCACGGAGGGTCATGGGTTCAAATCCCATCTGGTGCTCGGTTTTTTTCCGAGTTTCCATTTAATGATGCAAATATTTATCTTATTATTATTATTTAAGATTCACACAGCTATTGAAGCTGGTTTCATCATTGGCTCCGGGCAACAACAAGTTGCCTAGGGAAACCATATTATTATTATTATTATTATTATTATTATTATTATTATTATTATTATTATTGTTATTATTATTATTATTATTATTATTATTATTATTATTATTATTATTATTAAAAAATTAACACCAGGCGCATTCAAACCCGTTTCAGAGACCATCGCCAGACAAAAAATATATATATATGACTGTAACTGATCTCAAAAATACTTCTATTCTTCAAATAATTTTATTTTTATTTATCTTACTCCCTCTGAACGGTATGCCAGTCCAAAACAAATTACCAAATACAGACTTGCTCCCAGATAGGTTGCTCCCAATAATTTGTCTAGTTTGAACCATTTATACATTTATATTGACCACCTCGGCCAGGGCTAGAACCCAAACCCCTCGATCCGGAGACCAACGGACTAACAGCCATTAGGCCACTGCGCTTCCGCCGAAAATGACAGATCTAGAATAAAATGAATTTTATTACGACAACCTTATGCGAAAGGAAATGAGATATAAGTTATCACATAGCTAGGTGCATGCCATCTCGAGCGAATTCCCTTCTCTCGAGGAAAATGTTCTGAGGCAACAACAGCATTAAAATGTAATTAAATTTAGTTAAATTGTTAAATATTTAAATTGTGAATTAAATTAAATTAACTATTAGTTATTAGTTATTATTTGTAATTATCATTAATATTAATAACATTTGTAATACATGCTTGTAAATCAATAAAAACTATTAAAAAAAATAAATGGGAAAGAGATGGCAATATATCACGATAATTACTAAAAAAAAATAAGTGATTCAGGAGGCGAAAGACGTTGTTTCTTCCCTCAAGGAAATTAACGACTCAAATGTGTGGAACCGAGCGAGTTAATGTTTTCGTTCAGCTTTTTTGCCGTCAGAATGAAAATATAGTGTAGAAAAGGAAGAGAAGGGCGCTGAGTTTAGTCTTGCCAACATTAATCGAACAGTAAACTTACCTGCCCTCCATGACACTTCCGTGAATCCTCCAAAAATGTTGTTTTCACATTTCACAATAGTGACCGTGGGACCTTTGTTATCACAGTTCGAGTGAAAGGTTTTAGCTGCAAAGCCATCTCGAGAAGCTCGGAACAGAAGACGCCATTTGCTGCCGGGAGGCAGCCAACCTTTCAACACGCTTCGATGCTCGCCATTCGACAGAATCTCCGATTCTTCAAATGCCTTGGTTGGCTTACTGGTTTGAACTGTAGGTTCAGAAGAACTCAACTCGTCAATAATTCCTTGAATCTGATAAAATTCGGCTTCTTCCTCAAGTTCCTTGAGAAATGTTGCCCCTTCTGGCAAAGTTAACTTCCCAGTGCGAAGATAATTGAGTATAAACCGGAAGTAAGTTCCGTCTCGGTCGATAAAGAACGAGCCATCTTCACAAGGTTTCATCTCAAACTTCCCTGAAAACATGGCCGCCAACATCGAGTTTGGATCTTTGGTCAGCGTTTGAACGCTTGTTTTGAAGACGTGGCCGCCAACATTGAGATTTATGGTCGAGGAAAAGTGAACGTGTTCTAACTTCTTCGACATGGCGTCAATTGCTTCTTGCTCCTGACGAAGTCTTGTCGCTTCACGCTGCAGGATTTCAAATGCTTCTTTAATGTGATAGTCGGCATCATTAAGTCCTTGATTGCAAGATTGTTCTTCATTCGGAAGCCTTTGACCACTCATACTCATGCAGTATTCGTATGTTAAAAGCGAAAAACTCAAGTCTCGTACTCTTTTACGTCGTAATGCAGGTCACGTGAACAATGAATAGAAAGCGTTGATCTGCGCGAGTGCGCGTATTGGCTTCTTGACCTTTCATTTTCGATTTATTTAGACAGTTTAAAAAATAATAATGGATGATTTCTCTTAGATAACATTCAATTTATATTAGCGAGACCAGAACACAGCAACCATTTCAGATCAATCGCTTTTGCAACCAATATCAGTATTGACTCTTCATGTTCATTCAGAGGTGGTCGAACGAGAAAGTACAAAACCAAAAGCTATACAGTTTTTCTTGTAAGCTAGAAAGCGCGGCATTTGGAATTCCGCTGTTTTGGTATTCAACGTGATTCCGAAGATCTTCCCAAGATTGTCCGAACTCCGAATATACTTTGAAAATACTCTGAAGCTGATGTACTTCGAAGATCATCCAAAGTTAAGATTGTCAAAAGGGTGGATCAAGAGAGGAAGGTGGAAGGGGTGCGACCCCCCCCCCCCCCCGACATGACCGGTGGCTTTCTGATACAATCTGGTATTCTGCATCTTCATAATGTATTTATAGTTATTTAGACTACCGATAGTCGATCACCTTTCTGAGGGTTAGTCGAGTGATCTCGAGTGGGTGAGCATTCTCGTGATCGATTATGTATTCAGCCCTTTTGTTAAAAGACCACACTGCAGAAACATCACCTCATTAACCGCAACGAGCAAACCGTTTTTTCTAAATCCGTCCAACGTGAAGCGAATTAAGAGCGCGTGTGGATAAATTCCGAACCTTGATTCTCAACGACTATTTTTCCCCTCGCGCTCTTGTTTTGCTTCAAGCTCGACGAATTAAGAAATCAAAAACTCTTTAAGCCGTCTCGTGTCACGCTTATTTCAAGATTTTCGTGACACTAGAACATTGTTTGATTTTTACGTATATATTAAAACTATATCCACCACTCTATAGCTAATCAGTATAAATACAGTTGAACAGTAAATATCCTGTTGAAACCTCCACCATTATTGTACGCGTTGTAAACAGAAATGATTGTCGGCGATGGAAGCGTTACATGAAACATGATCATGATGAACCTTGCGTGACAATGAAGACTGAATTATTATGAAATCTAGTGAGCACGTAATGTGAAGGAGGGACGCGAATCAGAGAGAATAAAGAAGTGAAACCAGAGTGACTGTTTGCCGTAGACCATTTACGACAATGATTTTCCCAAACTCTACCACATTCAAAAGTTCCACTCAACATAACATGATAGACATCAAAGCACGCTATTCTTTAAAGCAAAGTAAAGCTGTTTTTCTGATACATCCTACATTTGCACTAATTAAAACTATACAAGACAAGACACTCCAAAGAGATTTGGAGCTTCATTCATACACTAAGAAAAAGTTAAAACTGCCTTATCGTTTTCACTGTCACGCAATAAAAATATAAATTGAAGAACCATTCATTGAATGAGGTCAACAAAATGGGATATTATAGGAAATAAGTAAATAGGTCATTTGTCCAAGTTTTAGGTCTGTGCGTTATCCCAAACTTCAGATATTCGTCGAAATGTTTTGCACAAATTTACAGAGCCCAGTATGGATCCGCCATATTGGTGCACATCTGTGGTGCACCAATATGGCGGCCGAAAATACTTTAAACATCCGGAACTTACTTTGGACATCTAGGCCACTGATCTGTACTGGAAAAACAAACAGTTACGTAAAGACATTTACACGATCGTAACCGAATGTCACGCGCCGCCATAACTCTGAAATTCAAAGTGCGCTGGTTTCCAAACAAAGGACGCTACGGCAGATATAATTTTAGTACCTCTTATGCCTCATGCGGATGCAAACTTTGGTGTGCCTTTAGTTTTAGATTTTAGTACCTGATGACGTCACATGAAAACGATCTGACATGCGCAACAACAACAACGAAAACTCTACCGGTCCATCTACTGACATCTTGTTGATAGAATATTTCTGCTTTTCAAATCTAAGAGAACTCACCAAATATAATTTCTCTCTTTCGGCTATATATATATAGTATTATGTGTTTCTAACTAATCTGGTGTATTTTGTTCTTCTTCTACGCGTTTTCTTGTTGAGTTACAATTAATTTTCATTGATTTTCAGTACAATCTTGTCGCAAAGGTTAGAATGTTATTTTAAGAACGTAAAGCTTGTCTGTATTTTACTTGTTAGCTGCCGGCTGCAGTTCAAAAATATCGAAAATTGAAAAGCGTACAGCTAATTTAAAGAAAAAAAGTACGTTAAATTTGTGTTATACACTGTTATATTGTAGCGCGAAATTCACAACAGGATATATGAATCTACACGCAGTACCTCTTGACTCAGGTCAATCTTCGGGTCAAATAATATAAAAATAATGTTAATTGTTTTGCGTCCTAGATAGAGATTTCTGCTTTTCAATCCTAAGAAAACTCATCAAATATAATTTCTCTTTTTCGGTCATCACCGTACTAGTCGTTTCTAACTAACCTGGTGTATTTTTTCTTGTTCTACGAGGTTTCTTGTTGCATTATAATTAATTTTCACTAATTCAGTTCCCATACTGTAAGGACTCGTGTCTTCAATTTCAAAATCGAGGACAATCGAAAAATACCTTCTAAAAAAGCTTTTCATGCTGGCAAGAATCTTGTCACAAAGATTAGAATGTTATTACAACACAATAGTGTATGGAATGTACTTTGGCGGGAAAAATGTTGACATGGCGGGAAAATTCCGGCGGCCTCATAAAGATAGAATTTTTGGAATGCACTTTATCCCCTCAGCATACTCTCGTGTCGCCTTGACAACGTCAAGCTGACACGAGGCAAAAAGGGACTGCTCGTAGTCTACTCATTCACTGAATAGCGAAGCAAGCACTGGAGTAATGTAGAACGCGTGTTTCTGAACGCAGGATGTCAGGTAATTTTTGACTGGGGGTGGAAACGACTTTGGTAAGTCTTTTAGCAGGCACTCACTTTATTTTCTCTTCTTCGCTCGCTTCCCTTCAAATCGCGTGTCATCTCTCGCGCGTTGCATTTCGATCAGAGTGCGCGCGTGAAACGTTCATTCCGACTGCAATTGGTAAATAAAAAAAAGCCGTAAAATTCCGGTTATAAGGGCCCCCCTCGCTTATAAGCTCCCCCGGTTATAGGCCCATCTACCTGGAAACAATAAAGGACATCCGGTTATAAGCCCCCCCGGATAGAAGCCCCTCCGTTTATCAGCCCACCCAAAACCCCTTCCGAAGTTGTATAAGCCCAGGGCTTATAACCGGAATTTTACGGTAAAAGTGATAACACTGAACTAAATGGTGACTGGGTGCGGTATTTTTCGAATATTTTGTGAAATAAAAATATTTTAAACTAGACTTAGCTAAATATACAAACTTCGAATTCACCAGCGAGAGAGCAGGGCTGGCGCGTTGGTGAGAGCGCTCGTCGCCAACCATTATTACCCGGGTTCGATTCCCGGAGTCGGCGTCATTTGTGGGTTGAGTTTGTTATTGGTTCTTGTTCTTGCTCCGAAGGTTTTCTCCCTCCACAGAAACAACACTTCTAAATTCCAAGTCAATCGGGAACAGTAGATGAAAATGGAAATGCCACTGCAAATTTCCATTAATGATTATTTTATTTTACTATTCATTAACAGAAATAACAAAACAACAAAATAAATTCTTTTATTATGTTTTACTCAAGGAATTTTCCACAAATTTAATACTGTCATTATTACTGAAATTCTAAACAAGTAATAACTCAAACAAATTTACACATACTAAACTAAACTGAGTGGAATGTGGAATGTGAGTCACTAACTGACTCACTTATTTTACGAAGCATTCCTCTTCAGTAAAACAGTATAATATCGTCAGGAGACCATACAAAATTCTTCTTGTGACGCACAATTGTAGCTGACTTAACTATGAACAAAAAAAACAGAGACAAACATTGGAGGGTAAATTATTATGTTCAAGAGGACATCATACACCATATACGGGCGCCATAAGTATCTACGTGAGAAGGTTATTGTAACAAATGAAATTGTGGTTAAAGGGGCCCCGGAATGACAAGACATTTTCACAGTATTTTCGGAAGAGATGAGTACAGTGGAATTCCAGTTTCTCGAACCTCCAAAGAAAGGAGAAAGTTGGTTTCGAGAAATCGAGAATAACTTGAGTTAAAGAAATCAAGAAGAAACCATTGTGGCTCCAGTTCCGGCTGCACGGTTCGAGAAATCGAGCTTCCACTATTTTTATATAACCTGTAATTCATTTCGATTTTTAATACAACACATATGAAACATTTCTTAACTCGGTTTCGAAATCATGTACGACCACGGTATTTTTGCAAAGCCAATCCCCATTGCTACTCTATAGTCAGCCTTTCATACATCACTTTTGATGAATCAACTAGCTGGGATGAAATGTTACCTGCACTGATCTCCTCTCATCTGTTTGTTGTCATGTGCGGAGTCCAAACACTTCGTAATCTGTAACAGTAAAATTTTTAGCCCCTGTAAAGAATGTGTTCGGCTGACCTGGAGAACATTCATACGTGTGGCCGACATATTGGCTGTAACTCGAAGTATTTGCGCTTGCATTATTTGATATTTTTAGCTCGTGGCCTCCACCAATCGTTGGTCCATAGTCCCTACGACAGTAGATGGCATACTGTTGCTGTTGACTCTTAAGTGGCATTTTAGTTGGCCCCAGGCCACACGGGTTGACCATACTAAACAAGAACGCGTCTCTGCATGTTGTGTACTCTCCCTGACCTGTTGGATGAGATGATGCCTTGCATCAATATTCAGAGAGTTCAATCTATTATGTTATTAATTTTATTTGTTCTTTAAATGAAAATGCGTAATTTTACAACAGCAACCATGCCAACTTTATAGTTTCACCGGAAAGTAAACAGGTTCTTGTTCTTAAAGGAGTTTGCTCCCCGTTGAATTACTGTATGATACTTGTGCAACAATCGAGGGTAATCTGGAATTATCTTACTCAATATGCAGGCACGTTATCCCCATACAGAATTTTTGTCAGGTTGAACCCAATAATTTGCTAGTCTGAACCATTTTATACCATTTGAAGTAGTGCTTGACGACTTTCTGAATTTTGGAAAACACGTCACAAAAATCAGCAAGAAAGTGGGAAAGTAGCTGGACGTACTTTGTAGGCTTAAGATCATTATATTATCGCTTCGAACTAAGCATTAGCTCTGTCTTTATACTTCGTTCATTATGTCTCATTTTAATTACTGATTGCTCTACGGTAATGGCGTCATTGTTTGAAGTCTGATAGCAAGAAGCTGGATAAGTTGCATGAACGAGAGCTTCGTTATCTTAACAGTGACCAATCCTCTGAGACAAGTGCTCTTACTGATCGTACAGGCTTGATGATCGGCGTATCCAAACCATACTTACATTCGTATTCGACGCAATAAACAATTATCCGCTAGAGTATTTAGGAGGGAGGCGCGGTGGCCTAATGGTTAGTACACTGGACTCCGGATAGGGCGGTCCGGGTTCGAGCCCTGGCCGGGGCTGCGTTGTGTTCTTGGGCAAGATACTTTACTCTCATAGTGCCTCTCTCCACCCAGGTGTATAAATGGGTACCGGCGAATTTACATCAAAACCTTGAGAACTTCAAGTACTTAAATTTAACACAACTCGCTTTGGCTTAAAATCAGTTAAACACTTTGTGGCCGTTACTTGGAACAACATTTCGAACAAATTGTTTTAACACACTATCAACTTTTTACAAAGCTGTCCGTAATCTTAGGTTTTAGGCTCAGTTAGGTTTTTTATGATATTGTACTCATGTTTAATTTCTTTTTCTTTCTTTGTACACCAACCCGAGGATAAAATAATAAAGTAATGTATGTATACTCCTGGGTGAACAGAGGCGCTGTGAGTGCCACCTCTCTTGCTAAAGAGCTCGGCCAGGGCTAGAACCCAGACCTCCCAATGTGGAGTTCAATGCACTAACCATTATGCCCTGCGCGTCCGCTGACAAATGACTGAGCTTTACATGAATACGCTTCAGAATTGTATTACCAAAATCTTATGGGAAAAGAGATGAGATACCCGTAAAATTCCGGTTATAAGCCCCCCCCCCCCCCCCCCCCCGCTTGTAAGCCCCCCCCCGGTTATAGGGCCATCAACTGGAAACAAAAAAATACATCCGGTTATAAGCCCCCCCCGGATGTAAGCCCCTCTCTGCTGGATGACAGTACTGAACAGGGTTAAATGTTGCATATTTTGACTTTTTAGCTTAAAAACGTATTTCGATCAACACTACCGTGGCTCGTTTCGAAACATTTTTTTTATTCTGCTTATAAGCCCTCCCGGATATAAGCCCCTCCGCTTATAAGCCCACCCAAAACCCCTTACGAAGTTGTATAAGCCCAGGGCTTATAACCGGAATTTTACGGTAATGTGTTACACATAGGTGCATGACATTTTGAATTCCCTTCTTTCCAGGAAAGTTGTTCTGATTCCGCAATAGCATAATATAATTAAATGGAAAATAGAGGGCGTGTGAAACCAAGCGAAAAAATGTTCTCGTTCAGTCGTGTTACCGCCAGAATGTGATGTAGTGAAGAGTCAGGGATAGGGAGGAAAGGTCAAAGGGAAGGTCTTATAATCTAGTCTAGTTCTGGCCCTCACGCCGTTGCGTGACAAAGAGAGGGCCGGAACCGGACTCGACCAAACTTACTTGCCCATGACACTTCCGTGAAGCCTCCAAAAATGTTGTTTCCACTTTTCACAATAGTGAGCGTGGGACCTTTGTTATCACAGTTCGAGTGAAATGTTGCAGCCGCGAAGCCATCTCGAGAAGCTTGGAACAGAAGACGCCATTTGCCGTCCTGACGGGGAAGCCAACTTTCCAACACGCTTCGATGCTCATCGTTCGTCAGAATCTTCGACTCTTCAAATGTCTCAGTAGGTTTACTTGCTTGAACTGTTGGTTCAGAAGACCTCAACTCGTCAATGATTCCTTGAATCTGATAAAATTCAGCTTCATCTTCAAGTTCCTTGAGAAATGTTGCCCCTTCTGGCAAAGTTAACTTCCCATTGCGAAGATAATTTAGTATAAACCGGAAGTGAGTTCCGTCTCGGTCGATAAAGAACGAGCCATCTTCACAAGGTTTCATCTCAAACTTCCCTGAAAACATGGCCGCCAACATCGAGTTTGGGTCTTTGGTCAACGTTTGAACGCTTGTCTTGAAGACGTGGCCGCCAACATTGAGATTTATGGTCGAGGAAAAGTGAACATGTTCCAGTTTCTTCGACATGGCGTCGAATGCTTCCTGCTCTTGGCGAAGTCTTGCCGCTTCTTGCTGTAAGATCTCGCACGCTTCTTTGATATAATTTTCTGCATCCGCCAGGCCTCGGTTTGGTGGCTGATTTTTTCCATCAAGACTTTGCTTACTCATGGCTTTCTTTCAGCTAATAACGGAAGAAACACTTCTACTGACTCAAGCGAAGAAACACACACAGCCAACTTGGTCACGTGAGTCATGATAAAGTGAAAGTGCAGATATCTGCACGATTTGCAAATAACGCAGACTTGCGTGACGGGTTCAAAAAGTACTGAAAATTTGATAAGTGGTTAGGTGCAATAACTTGTAAAAACAAAATTGAAAAAATTAATATGTTTGTGTAAAGGTTCTTAGGTGCGTATGCAGTGGTATGGATTACTGCAAGAATAGATGACATGTTTTACTGGCGATCAGCAGAAAATTAAAACTCACTTACATTGATATTTGAAACAGGAAACAAATTAGCATCAAAGGTCTTGGAATATCGGTACTGTCAACAAGTTAAACGCAAAACAAGTTCCACCGAAGGGCTATCACGGTTATAACGACTTTGGGAAGCCTTTTGTCAGACACTCACTTTATTTTCTCTTCTCGTGATTCTAATCCTTAGCTTCGCACCCTTCCCTCCAAATCGCGTCTCATCTTTCGCCCGTTCAGGGCCGTAGGCAGGATTTTGCTTGGGTGGGTGCGAGCGCCGGAAGCGTCTAGGGGGGATCCGGGGATATATTTCCCCGGAAAATTTTAAAAAAATTAAGTTGTTGAAGTCCTTTTACCTGCATTCTGAGAGTCGTTTTCCTCCCTCTCAGATTAAGCGAACCTTTGCGGCGCGTGAGGGGGTGTGGACGTACCCTCCCCCCTGCCTACGGCCCTGTCGTTCCATTTCGATCACGCGCGCGTGAAACGTTCATTCGTGGTAACTAAAAGTGATAATAATGAGCTGAGTGGCGACCGGCTGCTGTACTGTTTGAAAATTTTGTGAAGTATGAATAATTCAAGCCAGAACCAGCTTAAAATACAAATTTCAGTAGCAAAAAGGCAATGGATGGCGTGGTACTGAGAGCGCTCGCTTCCCACCAATGTGACCCAGGTTCGATTCCCTGACTTGGGGTCATATGTGGGTTGAGTTTGTTGTTGGTTTTCGTCCCTGCTCCGATGGTTTTTCTCCGGGATCTCCGGCTCCCTCCCCACCAACACTTTGCAATTCGATCAGGGAACAGTGGATGAAGAGCCACTTGGTGGAAATGCCATTGCAAATTCCCATTAACAAAACAAACCTCCGAGATATGGATACTGAAAATTCTTTCTCAGTTCGATTTCAATTTACTTTAAAAAAATCAAGCTAGAAATTCTTGGTAAAGCACACGTTTACCCTTCTAACCTGCGATTAGGCGATCTTTTTTCGTGGTGGGAGGTTAGTACCCTTCAAATATGATCAACGAAATAACCCCTTTTCATAAGAACCTTTTTTAAGAACGTTCAGACTGAGATTCACCAAAATTTTAAGAACATTAACATGCTAAGAACATACTCAGGCTGAGAGTCGGAGAACTCCTTTATTTTGCCAAATTTTACCAACTTTGAAAATTCTCAGAAAATCGAGTAAAACTCCTATAGCCATAATTTTTTCGCTAAAGTAATCAGAAACAAAAGGACATTGAAGCGAGCTAGAAAAAAATTAAGGAATTAGGTAGTTTCTTGTATAATGTGCGGTATAAATAAATGCAAAACTGTGGTCTTACCAAAAGTAAAAGGAAATACCTGAACATTGACAATGTTGTTTTCGTATTGCATGATACACCATGTAGAACATCTCAGTTTGTAGCCCAACTTAGACTTATAACATGTAACGTTAGAACGTCTCAAGAACGTTTTCAGCCTCAAATCGTAAAAAATAAGAACACTCAGCCTCAGCTTCAAAATTACACGTTCTTATATAAAAAAACTGAAAGAGGGTAAATCATTTATTCTGTCTACTCAAAGAATTTTACTTACATACAAACTTTTTGTACATACTAGTTACTGTCATTATTACTGAAATTCTAGGCTAGTATTAAAATATGTTTTTTTTATGTATACCAAACTATACTACAGTGGAAGAACGTGAGTCACAAACAGACTCACTTCAAAGACATAACGGAGCACTCCTCTTCAATAAGCCAATGTAATAAGTCCGTCAGAAGAACATAGAAAATTTTTCTTGTGACGCCGGCAGATGTGCAGCTGAATTAACTATGAACAAAACAAAGGCAATCATTGAGGATTAGACGGTATACAATGAAATTACGATCAAGACTGACATCACACATCATATGTGGTCATCAGAAGTAGGCTATTGTAAATAATGGGCCATGGCAGGACATTTTTTGAAGCGGAAATTACACTGGAGTCCCGATCTCACAAACCTCCAAGGAAAACGAAAATTGTTTCAAGAAATCGAATTAAAATTGCAGTGTTCGACTAAGTGAAAGAAATCAAATAGAAACGATTGTGGTTTCAGTTATAACTGGAAAGTTCAAGAAATCCAGGGCTCCGGGCCATAAGTCGGGATTCCACTGTATTCATAATAACCCGAAATTCATGTCGATTTTTAATACAACACATATAAAAAACATATCTTAACTCAGTTTCGAAACAAAAAAGTATGCATTCTTATTATTTATAAAGACCATGGAGCTTTTTTCCTGAATATTACAGTGCGATATGTTTGTTAACTTATATCCCATCCCTACGCTACAGTCAACTTTTCATACATCAGTTATGATGAATCAACTAGCTGTGATGAAATGTTACCTGCACTGATCGCCTCTCATCTGTTTGTTGTAAAGTGTGGAGTCCAAACACTTCGTAATCTGTAACAGTAAACCGCACAGCCCCTGTGAAGAATGTGCTATGCGTGCCTGGAGGACATTCATACGTGTGGCCTAGATAACTACGACATGGATTTTCGGGGTGATTTGATATTGATATGTGCAGGTCCCTCCCTCCACCAAACGTTGGTCCATAGGCGCCAACACACCATATGGCACACTCTTGCCCATTCCTAAGTGGCATTTTAGTGGGTCCCAGGCCATACGGGTTGACCATACTAAACAAGAACGCGTCTCTGCAAGTTATGCTCCCTCCCTGACCTGTTGATGAGATGATAAACTACTTAAAAGGGGGACGTCACGGGGATTTCGCAGATTTTTGGTTTAAACTGATCTGAAATTAGTGGTAGACAACTGAACACAAGAAAAATCGTTACCTTTGCCGAACATGACCTTAATTTGCTATAAATATTGACTTTTTGACGACACTCGGAAACAACTTGAAAAGTTTATCCTTAATTTTTCAAGTTGCAATCTATTTCCAGGCAAGCCATCCGCAGCCAAAGATGCAGGTTCATAGTTTCAGTGCGCTAACATAGCAATTGTTAACAAAAATGGCCCATTATTTTTAGGTTTCCTACGCCACAAATATATATTTTGGCTGTTTAAAGATCTGTTAAAATCCATGACAAAGCCCTTTTAAATTGGAAATGCGCGATTTTACAACAGCAACCATTCCAACTTAGTTTCGCCGGCAAGTAAACAGGTTCTTGTTTTCAAAAAGGGATTGCTCCTCGTTGAATTATGATACTTGTACAACAATCGAAGGTGTCTTTTATTTCTGGTAACAGTTTGCAACTAAATGTTGGTAATCTGGAATGACATATCTTACTCACTCTTGATGGTACGCTAATCCATTGCACTTTAATATCGCAAGACAGCAGTTTTTTTTTCAGGTTGAACTCAATAATTTACGTGTTTGTACCATTTATACTCCTGAGTGGACAGAGGCAATTTGTCTTGCCTGAGAACACAACACAAACTAGGACTCCGACCGCCGCTACAACCAAACCCCTCCCGGTGTCCAATGCACTTTTTTATGCCCTAAGCTTTTCCTAAAAAACTGACCGAGAAAGACATGAATATGCTTTGGACACGTTCTGTCGTCTGAATGAAATGAAATGAAGAAAAGTAAGTGGAGGGGAGGATGCTTAAATTAAATCGTGCAAGCCTCAATCGATAAGCAAACTTACTTGTCCATGATTTTTCTGTGAAGCCTCCAAAAATGTTGTTTCCACATTTCACAATGGTGACCGTGGGTCCTTTGTTATCACACCTGGAATGAAAAGTTGGGAATCGATCTCGAGACGCTCGGAACAGAAGACGCAATTTGTCGTCTTGATGAGGCAGCCAACCTTTTAACACGCTTCGATGCTCATCGTTCGTCGGAATCTCCGACTCTTCAAATGGCTTGGTACTTTTGCTTGCTTGAACTGTAGGTTCAAAAGACCTCAACTCGTCAATGATTCCTTGAATCTGATAAAATTCAGCTTCTTCCTCAAGTTCCTTGAGAAATGTTGCCCCTTCTGGCAAAGTTAACTTCCCACTGCGAAGATAATTGAGTATAAACCGGAAGTGAGTTCGATCTCGGTCGATAAAGAACGAGCCATCTTCAAAACGTTTCATCTCAAATCTTCCTGAAAACATGGCCGCCAGCATCGAGTTTGGGTCTTTGGTCAACGTTTGAACGCTTGTAGTGAAGTGATGGCCGCCGACATTGAGATTTACGGTCGAGGAAAAGTGAACATGTTCTAACTCTTCCGACATCGAGTAGTCGCTTGTTTTCTTCTCCTGGCGAAGTCCTGTCGCTTCACGCCGTAAGATTTTAAATGCTTCTTCAGACCTGCCAACCCTCCCGGTTTCGCCGGGAGACTCCCGGTTTTTTGTCACTTCTCCCGGTCTCCCGACGAAGGCCTGAAATCTCCCGGTTTTTCTGAATAAACCTTAGCTGATATTTATTATGAAATTTAGCTCTTAAAGGTTTGTTTCATTCAAAAAAAAGTGAAGCGCACGGAACATTTTCCGTGTTTGCTTCCATTCGAGTCGGGGTCTTGGTACAAGACAAGCTGGCTTTGCCTTCCAGACGTGCTTTCCTAAGCGTGAGAAAATTTCACAAGCATTGGCAATTATGGCGGGCTTTGAACCACGTGAATCGGAACAACATTTACATGTTGACAACATAAGGTAAGTACCTGTTTTTAACTCTACAGTACAGCAGTGCTAAGTCACGTGACGTTTTTACAAAATCTCCCGGTTTTTTGCCCAATCTCCAGGGTTTTTTTGGCCCACCTCCAGTTTTTTCACCTTTGGGGGTTGGCAGTTCTGCTTCTTTAATGTTATATTCGGCGTTATCAAGTCTCTGATT
Source organism: Meandrina meandrites (assembly GCA_963693305.1). Classification (NCBI taxonomy): domain Eukaryota; kingdom Metazoa; phylum Cnidaria; class Anthozoa; order Scleractinia; family Meandrinidae; genus Meandrina; species Meandrina meandrites. Next base: position 35,901,107 of record OY855909.1, read on the forward strand.
GCGAGATTGTTCTTCATTTGGAAGCGTTTGATCGCTCATATTTAGTATTTATGTATAAAAACGGATAGTTAAATCCTTGTGGCTCAAGTCTTCCGGTAAAGCTGGCGACGTGAATACCAATACATAAAAGAAAATACTATTGATCAACACAAAAGCGTGCATTTGCATATCAACTAACCATTGAGCAGAATCAATCCGGCTTCTTGACATTTTATATAGAGCGTTTCAAAATAAAAGTACAGTCAAGGTGCATGTCCCTCAGATCAGAGAACATAGTTTTTTAGCGAGATCCGGATCACATCAAACTTTTCTTGTACAATCGCTACTGCAACATCATGGAATTTAAAATAAAGTGCTGTCCAACATGGACTTCGCCATTATTGTTCCGAATATGCGTGCCACTTATAAACAGTGGTAACTTGATGTGACACGGAGAGGGGATTCCCACATGATACTGGTGAGGATGCTTGTCTGAAAGGAGACCAATCTGGGCGTGGCTCGAGTTTTTTTTTTACTCCTAAAAGATTCCATTTTAAAAGATATTGTTACCGCAGATTATGCGTGACTTTTATTGTGTGACTCTGTATTCTCAGTTATCGCAGTGGTCTGGGCCGAATGAGACCGCAGATGACCGCGTTAGTGCTTGTTTAGCTCGGTGAACATTTTCGCGCTAGATTCACGGTCAAACTTTAACAGTATTATTTACAGTTTCATGGCTTACGGATATTGTCAGGGCTTTACGGATATTATTACGGTTTAAGGACTGACAAAGTTTTTTTAAGTTTTCGTTTTGTTTGTAGTGATTTATTTCCTGTAACTTCTGTTTCGTTAGTTTGGCGCTCGGCCCGCCTTGTAATTCTAGTTTTTTCTTTTGTCGTTCTAGTTTTCGTTACCACACCCCTACCGCACTTAATATAGTCGTCAAATTTGCTTTTCCATGTATGTGTGAAAATGAATGGAATGTCGCAAGAACGGTGTGCGTAACGTCGACTCTGTAATAAATTAGTGATTCTACGTATTGGTTTGTTTGCAAGGAGTCCTGCGACAACACATATATCTCTACATTTATTTGCGTTCAACCCTAAACGAGACTGAAATACCAGCTTGTTAGCCCGGAACACCCTGAGACCCTGAGACCAAAAATCCGAAATTTACACCCCAAAGCGAGGCGACGAGCATCCCTACCTGTGTCAAATAGGAGTCCCCCACCCCCACCCCCAGAATGAGAAAGTGCATAAACAAAAAGGTACATAGTTTTTCCTTATTGAGTACTTTCTCGATCTTTATTTTATTTGCCTTATTCGCTCTAAGTTCTAAGTTCTAAGATTTCATTAAAATAGGCCTAAGGACAGGAGCTCTCAGCAAACCCTGATATGTTTTAATTGTTTTGTTTGTTTTATTACTTTTATTATAATCATTGTTATTATCATTCTTTAATAGAATTTTTCTTCGAAATTACCTTATGCTTTTGCAATACTGATATTTGTTATGGTCATGCAAACAAAGCTCAAGTGTTGTTGTTGTTGTTACACCAAGGATATCTTGAATATTAAAGTTGTATAAGGCATTTAGAGTTAATTATGAGAAACACCTAAAAGTCACGAAAAAGTCGCATCGGGCCAGAATGCTGACCCCGTTTTCTTCTTCCGCCTAGATGTCATCAACTAGCAGGTTTATATCCCTAGCATTTTGTCATGTTACTCTATTGAAAAGATCGCTGGTACCGATTTATAATCCAAGATGGAGAAAGGCACTGCCAAACAACATGGCGCAATGGCTTGAACGTTTTTCGGTTTCATTTTTAAATGATTTTCGTTATAAGGAGTTCAAATGTACCTGTGAAACATTCTTATTGTGGAATTGGTAAGTAAAACGTGATAACACCTAACTAAATGGCGACGGGGTGCAGTAATTTGGTAAAGTGAAAAATAATTCAAACCTGAACTAGCTAAAAAAAATAAACTTCCTCCGATTCTTAACAAACCATACAGGCAGTTCTCGAAAGAGCAAACAAAACCTTCCGAAATATACTGTAAATTGATTAAGTTCGATTTTACTAAAAACACAACAAGTCGGGAAGTCTTGGTTTAGTATACGTAGACCCCTTCAGTAAAAATGATCAAGAAAAAAAACCTTCACATGTTTTTCACAAGGAACATGTCTTGTATATACTAACTTTTTAGTCATTGTCACTAAAATTCTAAACACTTTTAGAAAATAACTATATTTATACACAGTGGAATGTGAGTCTCAAACAGACTCACTTCAAAGATTTTACGAAGCATTTCTCTTCAGTAAACCAGTGTAATATCGTCAGGAGACCATACAAAATTCTTCTTGTGACTCAAAAGTGTAGCTGGCTTAACTATGAACAAAACAAAGACAAACATTAGACCGTAAACGTTTGTGGACATCATACCCCATGTCAGAAGTTACATCAAATGGATCTAAAGGGCATGACAGGACATTTTCACAGTATTTTCTGAAGCGATAGGTACAGTGAACCCAGTTTCTCGAACCTCCAAGCGGAACGAAAATTGGTTCGAGAAATCAGAGAGTTTGAGAAATCAGGGGGGAAATTTCATGTTCATGGTAAGTGAAGCAAACCAAAGAGAGACGATTGTGGTTCCAGTTATTTGAAGGTTAGAGCAAAGGAAGACTGGATAAATCGGGATGCCACTAGCTCTATAACCATAAGTTCATCGGTTTTTAATACAACGCATCATTATAAAACACTTCTTAACTACGTTTCGCAACAAAACAGAAACACAATCTACATTCTTATTTTTATACGACCATTTAAAGCATCCTTGGAGCTATATATAACATGTCGCAGTGCGTTATTCTATAGTGAACCTTTCATACATCACCTAAGATGCATCAACTAGCTGTGATGAAACGTTACCTGCACTAATCGCCTCTCATCTGTTTGTTGTCAAGTGTGGAGTGCAAACACTTCGTAATTTGTAACAGGAAAATACATAGTCCCTGTGAAGAATGTGCTCTGCTGACCTGGAGGACATTCATACGTTTGGCCAAGATTACTGAGACTTGAAGTAATTGTGTTTGCATTATTTGATATATACAGGTCGTGCCCTACACCAAACGTTGGTCCATAGCTGCTATGAGAGCAGATGGCATACTGCTGCTGTTGACTCTTAAGTGGCATTTTAGTTGGCCCCAGGCCACCCGGGTTGACCATACTAAACAAGAACGCGTCTCTACATGTTGTCCAGTCACCCTGACCTGTTGATGAGATGATGCCTTGCCTCAATATTCAGAGGGTTCAACCTATTATGTTATTTATTTGTTCTTTAAATGAAAATGCGTAATTTTACAACAGCAACCATGCCAACTTAGTCTCACCGGAAAGTATACGGGTTAGTTTGCTCCGCGTTGACTTATGATACTTGTACAACAATCGTAGTTGTTTCTGTCAAGATTTTGTAAAAAAAAATGTAGGTACTCTGGAAGTTTCTCACTACACATAGTATGCGAATCCATTGCACGTTATCCCCATAGAGAAATTTTGCTAGTTTGAACCATTTATACTCCTGAGTGGAGAGAGGCACTCTTAGTGCAAGCGTCTTGACCTGTCTTAACCCCGGGTCTCAACACAAGACCCCGGCCACTGGCGGCCAGGGCTAGAACCCAGACCTCCCATTGCGGAGTTCAATGCACCAAACATTATACCCTGCGCGTCTGCTGACAAATGACTGAGTTTTACATGAATACGCTTTAGAATTGTATTACGACAATCTTACGCAAAATGGATGAGGTATATGTTATCACATAGGTGCGTGACATTTTGAATTCCCTTCTCTCGAGGCAAAGTTGTTCTGTTCTGCAATAGCATGCCGGATAAAATTTTAATTTTATTTAATTTATTATTTTATTTTATTTTATTTTATTTTATTTCATTTACAAAATGGTAAAGAGAGGGCATGTGAAACCGAGCTAGTTATTGCGGTTTTCAATCAATCAATCAAATTTATTTACCCTCGGAGTTGGCGGCGGCTGACTTGGCCCCTAGCAAACATATGCTAATATGCCGAGAAAATAAGTCTCCGAAATCTGAACTCTGAAATTCAAACCTCCATCAACGCTTTACGTTTTTCTCTGTCGTCATTCATTCTGTTTGTTTCTGTTTTTCAAGGTTCGTTGGCTGTCACCATAATTATTTTGATTGACGCCAGCGAAAACCGCAGTCGTTTGTTGGTTAGGGGAGGGGGGGGGGGGGTACTTGAAGTATACATGACGGGGGGGTCCGACGTATTTTTTTGGGTTGAAAATTTACACGCTCGGTATTTTTTTGGGTCAAAAGTCAAGATCTGTCACGTATTTTTTTAGGTCTTAAAAATATACGCGTATTTTTTTGGGTCTTATCTCCGAACGAACTTTTCTTTCATTTCGGGTTTTCGTTGCGATCAGCGCCGGATCAGAAAAATATTCATTCGAACTTTTTTCAGCGACGTGTGCTCCTGTACATTTGTAATATTGTTTTTGGGTTGGAAATTTTAATGCCAGGTATTTTTTTGGGTCTAAAATTTCAGGCTTGTGCATTTCTTTTTACCATATGAAGCTCCGTCGAACCCCCCATCATGTATACTTCGAGTTCTCCCCCCCCCCCCCCCCCCCCCCCCCCCACCCCCTGCTGGGTTTGTTGGGTTTTGAACTTCAGAGTTCACGTGTTATTGAAAGCCGCAATGTTCTCGTTCAGTCGTGTTACCGCCAGATTGCGATGTAGTGGAGAGTCAGGCGAGGAAAGGTCAAAGGGAAGGTCAAATCTAGTCTAGTTCTTGCCCCCACTTTCACGCAACGCCCGTGCCGTTGCGTGACAGAGAGAGGGCCAGGACTGGACTCGAGTTAAATCACGCAAACCTTTAAAATCGATCAGCAAACTTACTTGCCCATGACACTTCCGTGAAACCTCCAAAAATGTTATTTCCACTTTTCACAATGGTGACAGTGGGTCCTTTGTTATCACATTCGGAGTGAAATGTTGCAGCCGCGAAGCCATCCCAAGAAGCTTGGAACAGAAGACGCCATTTGCCGCGGGGAAGCCAACTTTTCAACACGCTTCGATGCGCATCGTTCGTCAGAATCTCCGACTCTTCAAATGCTTCGGTAGGTTTACTTGCTTGAACTGTTGGTTCAGAAGACCTCAACTCGTCAATGATTCCTTGAATCTGATAAAATTCAGCTTCTTCCTCAAGTTCCTTGACAAATGTTGCCCCTTCTGGCAAAGTTAACTTCCCAGTACGAAGATAATTGAGTATAAACCGGAAGTGAGTTCCATCTCGGTCGATAAAGAACGAGCCATCTTTAGATGGTTTCATCTCAAATCTTCCTGAAAACATGGCCGCAAGCATCGAATTGGGATCTTTGGTCAGCGTTTGAACGCTTGTCGAGAAGTGGTGGCCGCCAACGTTGAGATCTACCGTGGAGGAAAAGTGAACATGATCCAGTTTCTTTGACATCGAGTCGAATGCTTCCTGCTCCTGGCGAAGTCTTGCCGCTTCTTGTTGAAAGATCTCGCACGCTTCTTTAAAGTAATTTTCTGCGTCCACAAAACCTTGGGTTCGTTGCTCTTCTGATCTCCCAAGAGTTTCACCACTCATGTTTCCGTCTTTTCTGACAACACAAGAAATGTTTACTGTTGGACTGACCGTACTGACTGCAAAGTTGATCACGTGAGTATTAGAAAGTGAAAGTGCAACCCAGCGAATAAGAGTCACGTAATTCAGATGGCATGACAGCCTATGGACGTGTTTCAGTTGCATTACCCAGTACAGTTCAGTGGCTTCGTAAATTTGATTGGTTTTACACAGGCACCTACCATCGATTATTAGTAGAATTCTACTAGCTTGTATTCTTTTCATGATCAGAATACAACCTGCTAAAACAATTATTCCACCAGCGCGTAGCCCCGGGGGGGGTACTCCCATATATGGGCTATACGGGTATGTGCCGCTCAACAGGGTATGGTTTTTGCTTCTCTGACTCTGGAACAGGGTATAAAAATCGCCCTTTCTCTCTGGAACAGGGTATATTTTATTTCAGGTTTGACTCTGGAATAGTGTCGAATTTCCCCTAGAATCCTGATTAACCACGGTCTAGTATAGCTAACTCCGCTCCCCTCCGTCGCTTGCTTTGTGATATCTGCTGTTTCCCGTGGTGTATTCTGGATCACGTATGCATTAGTTGCTTTGCTTCGAGTCTGGAACAGGGTACCTTTTTTGCAATTTTTCTCTGGAACAGGTTCGCAAATTCATCATTTTTACTCTGGAACAGGTCAAGAGTCTCAGGGAGTCAGCGGCTCACCCCCGTAGTAAAATTAAAGGAGTACCCCCCCCGGGCGCGTAGCGCCGAGTTGGCTACAGCTAGATCTCGTATTCAACAAACGTGAGTGGAATAGTTGTTAGAATTTATTAAAAACACCCAAGAAAGTGTGATCCACTGTATATTTAGTAAATAAACCCCTTCAGGTGGCTGTTAATGCCCGAGGCTGAAAGATTGTCCGAAAAATAGAATTGAATTTATTAGAATTCCATCTGCTCTGTAATTATTTTAAGTTATAATAAGGGGATCTTCATATAAAAGCTCATTGAGCTTGCTAAGATCTCCAGCCATTACATCTAAATTAGCAGATAATAGAACAGAATAAAATAAATAAATAAACAGTTGGCCAAGAAGTGAAGCTTCGAGGGCAACTGGAAATTTTGAGGACAATCTTTCAGCCGAGGGCATTATCCTCCAATATACAAGCAAGCCAAAAAGGGGTTTATTTATTTTATAACCCTCTGAATAATTTCTACAACGCGCTTTACCGCCGCGCCGGTAAATAGGAGAAAATCCTTGAGTTGATAAACACGGTGTAACTTTGCGGTTGAAAATAAATGTAAGTTGATTGGTTTACACATTTTTTAACACTGTGATTTGATTAAAAAGTTAGACCTGAAAAGGTGACTTCTTCCTTGTTTTGTACTAGTTTATAATTTCGGATGACGAATATCAAATCGGACATGTCGGACGGGGTATATTTTCTGTTATTAAAAACTAGCAATGGTTTACTGCAACTCTCCTCTAAATCTCAGTTTGACCAAACACAAAACACACACAACCCTTGGGTGTGGCTCGCTTCAAGCCAAGCGTTCGGTTTATTTCTAAAGAATACAGAATGTAATAGTGCAAAAGAAAAACGTAAGCTACAAAATAAACCAAGTTATAGACAATTACAAAATTCTCAAACGCGATCATACTGAAATGGGGTTGTGGAACAACAGCTGGGTGAAAAACCTCCCCGTACGTCCACTTGCTCCTAGGAGGAAAACCCCAGGCCAGCTGTACCCCATATTCAACGGTCCCCCGGGCAAGACCAACTAACGAGATAGAAGAATACATGATAGAACGAAATAGATAAAACTAAAAACCTAAGGCCTTAGATACTGACAAGCGCGATGACAAAGAATCTTTAACATAACCATTCTTAGCCGAATCACTAGACCAGCGGCCATGACGCTTAAAAAGACGATCTGGAATACCAGCATTAGCGGCGGCAGTAGCCCCGCCACTCCTGAGGCTATGAGTACCAATGGCGGAAAAGTCCGGCACAATGTCTTTAAATGCTTCTAACACTAATTCCCTTAATCTAGTATAACTTAAACCTTTCGACCTAGGTTTATAACCAAACTTGGTTTTCAATAACTGACAAAAAAGAGGGCTGTCATCGGAAAGCTTTGCCCTGTGTAAATAGCGTCTCATCAAAGCTACAGGACAAGTAGCTTTACCAGATGAAGCTACAACAACCCAAGCTCCATCCCTGTACTGCTCCGTCTTACTAGATACAATAAATAATTGAAACATGTCTCTCTTGGTCTCAACAACAGAACGAATTAACTTAGCAAGCTCATCAAAACGAAGAAATGCAGCAAAGGCTAGTAAACAAATTACAACAGAACGAATGTTATACAAAGAGGCCATCGCATCGGCCTTGCAAGTAACTAATTGTTCCAGCTGAGAGACAGTGATTGGCTCCTTCTTGTTTGTGTGGTGGGCCAACAAACGCTGTGCACCAGCAAGAACACTCTTCACCAACGGATGCTCCGTAGGAGACGGCCCGCCACCCAACTGATGAATCCAAGCAATGCTATGAACCGCTGACTCCAGGGGGGACGCTGTCTTCGCCTCAGTCATCAAATGACGCAAATAGAGGGCAAAGTGAAAAGGCGATGCAGGAAAAGCAGAGAAGCCATGATCTTGCGCCCAAGACTTCCGTCTTATGTAGGTGGATGAATACTTAGATGAAGTACTAGGGGCTCTGCCAGCCAAAGCCACGTCAGGGAGAGAATTTGCAAGAGAAGATAAAAGATCATCATCTTGGGGAACAGCTGCCTGAAGGACCGTCCACATAGAAGAGTTGAAAACATCTGCAAAATAACAGAAGAAAAAGAAAGACACACACAAGAGAATAACCAAACTAAACCAAAAACAAAAACAAAACAAAAATACCCGAACGCTGAGTTAGCGAGACCGAGATGAAAGACCTATTCATCACACCCAAATATAAATACTCCGGCTAATTACCCACATACCAGCGCACATGCCTATGCAAACATAAGATACCGACGAGAGCATATTTTCCTGCTAATTCCACAGTCAAACGCAGGAAAATACTACTCTCCTCTAAATCTCAGTTTGACCAAACACAAAACACACACAACCCTTGGGTGTGGCTCGCTTCAAGCCAAGCGCTGTCGAATCCGAGAGAACGAGAACGGGGAAACAATAGGCAAAACAAAAGCACCCACTAACTAAAACTAAACGAAGCCACCCACTGGCTACGTGGAAGCCACCCACTGGCAGAATAGATAAAAGTAATAAAATCTGCGAAAGCCACCCACTGGCTACGCACAAGCCACCCACTGGCAAAATAGATAAAACTAATAAAATCTGCGAAAGCCACCCACTGGCTACGCACAAGCCACCCACTGGCAAAATAGAAAAAACTAATAAAATCTGCGAAAGCCACCCACTGGCTACGCACAAGCCACCCACTGGCTATAAAATATGTAACAAAAGAAGTTGCGTAAGCCACCCACTGGCTACCGAGCGGCCACCCACTGGCCTCGGACATCCGACAGCCATACACTGACTGAAGCAAGAAACGCTAAAAAAAATAAGCCACCCACTGGCATAAAGCAACTAAAACGCATCTGCTAAGACAACAGGGAACCCCCGCCCCCCAAACAAAGAAATACGAACAACTTACCAAACTGATGCAGACGAAAATCGAGAACACCAACCTAGATCGCTAGTGCAAAACCCGGCATTAAAAAATCGCGCAGATGTGAAATTAATACGAATAGCCAAAACCCTAAAGTTAAGATCCTCTCTGCCAAACACACCAGAGCTGTGGCGACCAATGCAAAAAGTCGTCTTCAGAGGGGGGAGGTCCACCCAATCCTCGACAAAATGCGCCAGATGAAAGCCGTCCGAAGTGAGAAGAGGCCAGAACGGAGCGGAACGCCATAGCGGGACGACCAAAGAACCTCGTGCGCAGCAAGACCTCATGTGTTTCAGCACCCTCGGAACAAGGTGAGGTGGCGGACAAAGCCAGTTGTTATCGAAGCTCCACGACCTGGTAAAAGTGTCCATAGCTTCGCAGTCAGGGTTCCAAAACCTAGAATCAAATCTAGGCAACAAATGGTTATGCTCATCAGCAAAACGATCAATAGAATGAGATCCCCATTTCAAGTCTAAAAAGCGAAAAATGCGAGGGCTAACAAACCAATCATTAATGTCAACTATACGACTTAAATAATCCGCCTGCTCATTACTGGATCTAGGCACCCATTCAGGCTCGATAGAGATCCCATTAAGAACGCAAATCTCGAAAAAAAAGCGCTTAGCTTCCACTTGCAAACTAGACTTCCTGCTACCGACGTCAATAATACACGCAACATTCTGGTGGTCCGCGTGCCACTTGACACATAAACCCGCAAGCTTAGGCGCAAAAGAATGCAAAACTTTCCTAACGGCCACAATCTCGCGGATCGTAGAACTTTCCTTTGGTAAATCAGCAGACTAAACACCTTGAGCGGCCACCTGGGACCCAAGTTCAACAATATAACCACCATATCCGGTGTCACTCGCATCCGAATAAGCGACTCTGACTGCACTGGATTTAAACCAAATACGACGGCCATTGAGATGATCCAAATTGGACTGCCAAAAAACTAGTTCCTCCACGACCGAGTGCTCTAGAGAAAAAGTTGAAAACCAGGAACTCTGAGCTGAAATCTGAGCGTACATTGAGTGGGACATTAAACGTACAATGTTCCCAATGGCCAAAAACCTAGAATTCAGCTAACCGGCAATGCTAGCTAGATCCTTAGCGCTTACAAGACGTTGCGCGAGAATATGCGAAATGCTTTCCTTAAGTTTCGTAATCTTTGGAAGAGGAACGAAGATGATATTAAGACTGAAAACTAGATGGAAACCAAGCCAGGCACCAACTTGCGAGGGCTCCCAAACGGATTTTTGAAGATTCACAAAAAAACCGGCGGAGTCCAAATCAGAGTGGTATAAACGACTAAGCTCCTGGCAACCAGCGAACTCGGGGCTCCCGCCAATACCGCCATCCAGGAATGTGACAGTGCGACGCCCAAGACCACGCCAATAATTAACGAGCGAACGCACTAACTTAGTGAAAATATACGGAGCCGCGGACAAGCCAAAAGGCAAAACATTGAAAACAAAGAATTGATAACAGAATCAAAACATCAAGAAAAACCTAGATACTGGCGATGGTCAGGAAAAATTTCAACGTGATCAAAGGTAAAGAAAAAATAGCCCGACTGCAACAAATCAAACACAGTGCGAATATCTCGTATCGAACGGACTGCTTCCAAACAAATCTGTTTAAATACGAAAGATCCAAAATAAGCCTGCATTTCCCACTGGACTGCTGAACCACGTGCAACGGGTTGATAAAAGTGGGCGGATAATCAACTCCAGAAACACAACCACGCTCAATTAACTCAGAAATGGCTTCATCAACAAAATCGCTAAACTTGAAAGCCGAAGATCAATTAGGAATAACAAAATTCTCAGGCAGATCAATGAAAGGAATTCTGTAACCTTCAACAATCGTGTTAATGATAAAGTCGGAAGCGCGAATGGAATTCGACCAAAATTCAACATGTTTCTTGAGGGAACCAACTTTAAACAAACCAGGCTCTGAAGATTTTTTGAAAATCAAAAGCATCACTTGGTTGACTTATCTGATCTTGCTGACGGAGTGATAATGGGACAGTTGTTCCTCCAATGACCTTCTGATCCACAAGCGAAGCAAGTTCCTCTCCTGAACTGAGATCTGGGCAGAAAGGCGGCTTGTCGAAACTGAAAGGGCTGGCAAAAGGACTTGAAAGCGTCGTCGATTCCGCGGCGTGAATCAGAAACATAAGAAAGAGAAGCATGATTAGACTTGTAATTTGTAAAACCTGATTTAGCACGCGATTTCTCTCTTTTAGATTCAATGGCCTTCTTCGCTGACTTTTCAGCTTTAGAAATTCGCCGTTCATCATCAGGAGTATCCGCTAAGTCATCCGTCACATAGGCCGAAACCGTGGCCCAACCACACTCCGATCGATCGGCAAGTTTAATCAATTTTGACGATCAGTCAAGAGCTTCTTACCTTCTTCCAGCTCTTTCTTAACCTTAACCAACTTCTTCTTATCAACAGCGGCGATAGCTGAATCAATCTTCGCTTCCACAGATTCGTTAAATTTGAACCGCTTCCCGTTACCAACTTTTTTCCACTTGATGGAATGATCTTCTTTAAACTGTTTACCACGGATCGCACACAATCTTCCTGGTCTTCGGAAATGGACCTCTTGATGTCTTGTAACTTCGAATCAACGCGTTCCAAAATCGCTTCTTGAGATTTCGCTAGCAAACTCGACGAATTCGTCCTTGTTCATTTTGAAAATACCCGAACGCTGAGTTAGCGAGACCGAGATGAAAGACCTATTCATCACACCCAAATATAAATACTCCGGCTAATTACCCACATACCAGCGCACATGCCTATGCAAACATAAGATACCGACGAGAGCATATTTTCCTGCTAATTCCACAGTCAAACGCAGGAAAATACTATTCCTGTGTTTTGATTGGTTAACATACAGGCAATGATATATGAGCTCATATACCATTGGTCACAAATATCGTAGCTGATACACGTCAACAAAAACAGCTGGGGAGCTTAAATATTGCAATTCTTTTGGGCGTTTTTAATAAAACAATTACCCCACTCTTGATGCGTTGATGGTTGGATGTGAGATCGTTGGGAGTCTCTTTCATTTGTTTCCCACGGTCGTAAACCTTCATTTCAGATATTTGTTATTTGCTTTGCTAGGACCAACAGATTACTCCTGGACGAAAGCGTATGCATTACACTTTGTACAATGACAATCTAGTTAGCCTGTGCCAGGCGTGCGGTTAGATGGGAGCAGCGCGAAAAACGGGATTAGCGCGACGAACGACGAGTGGAAGAAATGGGGAGGTATCTTCTCCCCCACACCCCTCCCCTTATTTTTCGCTCGCCGTTTTTCGCGCTGCGCCCCAACTAACCGAACGCCTGCAACAAGCTACAATCTAGTACTCACCAAAGCAAAGTAAGTAATGTATGATGGCTGCAGCCTAACAAACCAGTAATAAGTCAGAAGTCCATAACTAGAAGTCTACATCTCTGGTAATGGGCCTTGAGAGATGTCTTTCGCGTGTAGGCTATTTTTAGAACAGCTTTGCCGCGAACAAGTAGCCAATCACGTTGGAGCACTTGCCGTTCGCGGCTTTTGAAAGGCTCGCTCGCAAGTCGGGCGAGAAGCGCTTGCCTTCTGATTAGACCAAGTTTATTTTTCTAATTAGTTCCTTCGTTTTGACTGCCCTTTAAAGCGTCGCTATCAACAAACACCTTCTTTGGGCCGATGGTGAAAAACGTTTTCCCATGTTTCTTCTATATTTCTTTTCATAGTCCGCCAAAGTGAAGGGCCCTCACAAACGACGCGACTAAAAGCCGTAATTTGCCATTATCTCATGCAAGAGGGTCCTGAAGGGGTGGGGGGGGGGTCCTCAATCCCAGTTCCCAGCCCAAATCCCAGTTCGCAGGCTTCAAATCCCAGTTCCCAGGCTAATTTTGGTCGAAATCCCAGTTCATAAACAAGAAATCCCATTTTCATAAGGACAGGTTAAAAACCTGTGCATATAATGACTATAACAAATTAAAAGGGCAAACTGTTTTTTTTTTTTTTTGTATTTTAATAATTTTTATTAGTTTTCAAAAAATACATGCAATGTTTAAGTTACAACACTATCACGAACACTACAAAAAAAAATAATAAAATAAAAAAAATAATAATAATAATAATAACAATAAAATAAAATACAATATTTTAATTACCACACTATAAGCTACTTTACTAAACCATAACAGACACTACAAATACTACAAATTAATCGGTGTTTACACAGGGTCCTCACTTCATTTACCTGTTTTAAATGTTATTTTATAATGCTATCATTAATTTGCGGCTAACGGTGCAGAATTGCATACTAATTAATTTTTATACTTGCTCCATTTCTTATTGTGAGCTGACAACTTATTGTTTGATTTTGATATCATTGCCTCTATTTGGTAAGTCAATGTAATCTTTGAGTTTAATACTTTTATTGAAGGTAAAGATTTACTTTGTCTACAAGAATATAAATATTGTTTGGCGACTAATAAAATGTGGTTAACAAATAACTCATCCTCGCACTTCAGAATGCCAAACATTATATCTTTGTCAGAGAGTTGTTTAATCTTTATGTCAAGATTTTCAAGCCATTTGATGACCTCAGCCCAGAAATTCTTTGAGTAATGGCAAGACACAAAAAATTGCTCTAGGGACTCGTCGATTTCACCGCAAAGGGAGCAGGCTTGAGATTGTACGACGTTAATTTTGTATAAAAGGATATTTGTCACAAGACACCTATTAAGTAATTTATACTGAAATTCACGCAGTTTTGTATCCAATGCAATGCGGAAAGGCAAGGCGTAGATTTCTTTCCATTCTAAGACATCATTTATAAATCGTGCATTAAAATTCAGTTGAGCAGTTGGTGGGGTGATGATTCTATCCCGAAGTTCCCTATAGACAGATTTGGAAACCACTGTTTTGATTAAGACGCTTTGTCCGTTTAAAATTACTTTTATCTCATCGTGCATGTAAAAAGGTTCATCGCCTTTATATACAAACGTCTTTAATGATTCACGCCATTCCACTGGTAGAGCATCTATTAGTGTCACAAGCCTAAGACATCTAATGGCGAGATATTCAGTTCTCTCAGTTTGCAATGGCTTTTTAAGATAAGCTCATCGTTTTCGGAAATCAAATCCCTCATTCTAAGAATTCCTTTTTCTGCTAGTGCTTTAAAATACACAGACTTTCCTTCAATACAAATAAATTTATTGTTCCATAAAATGACTTTTGATAAACCTTTTATTTCCTGCACGCTTTCGTAATTTGTCGCCGAGCATTTTGCAAAACTTTTGAAGCATTCCTCGTAAAAAGTTGGCAACTTTATTGGCAATTTTTTCAAATCACAATTGCAGCATAGAACAAATTTGCCTCCTACGGGTCTCAGATAATGCAGGAGAATTGTTTTCCAACTCTGCGGTTGATCACTTGCTAATTTTTTGCAGAAAAGGACTCTTTGCGTTTCAATTATAGAATCCAAATGTGGGGCTTTCAGTCCTCCATCTTCGATCTCACTAATAAGGGCCAGACGCTTGACCTTGTCTCTACCCTTCCAAATAAAGTCAAAAATGATTTTGTTTATCTCTTTAACAAATTCCTTATCTATTGAGATCAGGCTAGCTCGATATAAAAATATAGGGATGATAAATGTTTTGACAATTTGGATTCTTCCAATGATAGTTAGATCCCTCCATCTCCAGATTCGTAGTTTTTGTTTAACAGAATTCATCAGCTCATCGACATTTAACTTTTGTTTGAGTTGTGAGGCGTAGAAGAAGTGTATTCCTAGGATTTTAACCGATTTTTCAATTTTTAAATTACCTGGAACGGATTTATCTTCCTGTATAGTATAGCCATGATTACCTAAAAGTAATATCTCCGACTTATCATGGTTAATCTTCAGGCCAGAACAATTTCCATATTCGTCTATGAGTTTTAGAAAGTTCTTTACAGAGAGATTGTTTTTCAGGAAAGCAGTCAAATCATCTGCAAAAAGGCTCAATTTGATTTCTTCGTTATCTACTTTAATACCACGGATATCTTTACTGTTACGTATACTAATACATAAGATTTCTAACACAATGATAAACAAGTGAGCTGATAGAGGGTCACCTTGTCTTACTCCTCTTTCAACAGCGAATGATGAAGTAGCAAAGCCGTTATTCAAAACGCAACTTGAGATGTTGTTGTAGAATGTGTTGATCCATCGTGTGAATGATGGTCCAAAGCCAAAAGCGGACAAGGTGCGAAATAAAAAATCCCTGCTTACGGTGTCAAAGGCCTTTTTGAAATCTATACAAATCATTCTCCCTTCAATATTGTATCTCTTGGAGAATTCCATAACATCTTCGATCGTTCTAACCGCATCAGAAATGGTCCTACCCTTGACATATGCGGATTGATTGTGGTGTATAATATTTGGTAACACATTTTCTAACCTCTTGGCAATAGCTTTTGAACCAATTTTTACGTCTACATTGATAAGAGAGATCGGTCTCCAGTTCGCTAGATCCCGTCTGTCTTTATCTTTTTTCTCAATTAAGGTTATAATGGCTTGCTTCTGAGAGTTTGATAACTCACCATAGTCATACGAATAGTTTAGGCTGTCTACCATCAGATTTCCTAATGTGTGCCAGAAAGCTCTGTAAAATTCGACCGTTAAACCATCATTTCCCGGTGATTTGTTACTTTCGAATAATTGAAGACTCTTATAGCACTCATCGACCGTAAGCTTTCCCTCGCATATACGAACATCATTATTGGAGAGTTTTGGTATTTCCGGATTATTTAAAAACGGGTTTAGCATATTTTCAGATGGGCTGAGAGAGTCACGTTTGCAGAGGTTAGAATAAAAGTTTTGATATTTCTGTCATGCGGGTTGTTTTCAGCTTTGGTTTGAAGATTATTTACTTTTTGGTGCAACAATTTTTCTTCATCTCGATTTTTTTTTGCCTTTCGTTTAGAGTACTGAATCGTGAAACCTCTTATCTCCATTTTTATAAGGTCCCATTTTAAACCTAAATCTTGCGTTTCCTTGTATTTCTCTTTAAAGATTGGAATGTTTATCTTAAGCGCTGATACGTACGTTTCATCCTTAAGTAAGGTTGTGTTAAATTTCCAGAAGCCAGGACCTCTTTTTTGGTTTTGGTGATCAGACTGGAGGATAAGAGACACAGCAGAGTGATCGGATTCGGGTGCGTGGACGATATCGCATTTCTTTGCGAATGGAATTAGCTCTTGAGAAACTAAAAAGTAATCTAAACGGCATTGAATTTTGAACGATTTGGTTCTCCAGGTAAAACTCTGCTTGTCTGGGTTAAGATTTCGCCATATATCACCTAAGTTGTACGCATCGCAAAGCGCATAGATTTCTTTGATGACAGCTGATTTTTTGGCGATAGGATTTCCACCTCTTTTGTCATTTGAGGTGAGCACGCAATTAAAGTCTCCACCAATGACGATTGTATCTTGTTCGAATTCCTCCAGCTGTTTGTTTAGTTTTTGGAAAAAAGTAACTTGTTGGGCAACGTCATTAGGTGCGTAAATGTTGACGAGAACAATAGCTTTATCATCGAGTGACAGTTTTAGAATAATGAACCTTCCTTGTTTATCTGAGATAAGTTTTTCAACTTTAAAATTCACAGAGGGATTTATTAGTGTTATGACACCTTTGCTATGGTTTGTGCCGTGGCTAAAGAAAGCTTTTCCACCCCATTCGTTTTCCCAGATGGTTGCAAGGTCTTTGGAGCAATATGATTCTTGTAAAAAAAAGATGTGATGATTTTGTTTGTGTAGCCAACGAAAAATGGTTCGGCGTTTTATCGACTTATTGAGGCCTCTGACATTTAGCGACAGGCATTTTAGATCAAAAGCATTGGCAGTATTTACAGCGTTCGTTTTGCTTTTGGTTTAAACAAACACAAGCCAGGCGGAGAGATAATTAAACATAGCTCTTTTCGACGGAGTATCGCGAGCTCACGAACAGATGAGATAAAAAGCAGTTTGAAGTTGTTGTTGATGGGCTGACGCGAAAAAGCAATCGAGCAAAAGAAAAAAGGCAGTTGTTTCAACCTAGGCGGGTTGATGTTACAAATTAAGTTAAAGAAATACAAACATGCGAAGAACCTAAATATTAAAACTGCATAGTGCCTATGTAGAAGCATGATTAAACGAATAGCACACACACACGGAAAACAAAAAAAAAAAGATTTAGTTATTGAACTCGGAATTGGAAAGCTGAGATAGAGCCAACTGACCAGGCTCGGAATTACTAAATGTTATTGGCATTAGATGTCTTGAAAAGGCAACAAATTAATTAGGGGCTACTTGAAACTCAGTTGGAATGTTCGAGATATCATATACATTATTGTCAATAAATAAACTTCTGTTGACTACCTTCGCGTCCCGGCCAGCTTCTTTAGCCGCAAACATGGATTGTATCAGGACCTTCCTTTCCTTCTGAATGGTACGTGCAAAATCTTGGGTGATATACGCTCCACTATACCTGCTTGAGGACTTGAGCCGGTTCTTAACTGAGAATACAGCGTCTCTGTCCTCTCTCACAACAAATCGTGCGATGATCGGTCGAGGGCGAGCAGGAGTAGCACCATTGTTTTGAGGTTTGCCAATGCGGTGAACAGCATGGAATCGAAACTCATCAGTGTTCATATTGAGATCATTTTCTATAACATCATAGATTATATCTTGGCAGTTTTCGCCGTGGCTTTCGGGGATGTTCATAAAACGTAAATTTTCTCGCCTCGTGTAGTTTTCGAGGGCAACAAGATTCTCTTGAGCTTCTTTCAAGGCGGGTGAAAGCTTTTTATTCTCGTCTTGGAGTTTCTTCAAGTCGGCTCTCAAACTTTTAATTTCGGCGGCTTGCTCATCCATCATACGTTGATGGGAGCTTTTTGAGTCCTTTAGGGCTTTAGAATCTTGCTGTAAATCGTCGATTGTCGCCCATGCGTTGTCGATGGATTTCTCTAACTCGCGAAGCGTTGATTTAATGATGTTGATCTCTTGCTTAAATTCGCATGAGAGTTCAGCAATCTGGGTATGTAAGGTGGTAAAATTGTCTTCCATGCGAGTCTCCATTGCGTTTAATTTGTCAAGTAGTATTTCCATGTTTGGTAGCGAGTCAATTTCCTGTTCTTCTTCGCTTTCCTCGCTCTTGAGTTTGTTTCGTTTAGGTGATGGCTTGGTGGTGGAGCTTGAGCTTGATCTTTCTGAGCGCTTTGACATGAGTTTCAAGAGCGAACTTCGGATATTATACACTACTCGGTGTAAGTCGACATCACGCGTTGTATTCAAGGCCCGGTGTGGCTTCTCTCAGCTATGAAATCAAGGAGCGCGGTGAGCACGACCGGCCGCCATGATTCCTAAGTCCGATCCGGATCTGTAATTAGGACTCCTTCGTTGTTAAAGACTTTGCGGACGGAGCTTTTAGCTTTCTTATGCGATTCAAGATTCAAAAAGTATTTATTGTTTCTTTCACCTCTCTCGTACCAATTAGCTTTTGATCGGATTATAGCACCTTTTGCTATTCGTTCGTAAATAGAATTATATTCCGTTTTCAAAATTTCAAGTTCCTCTTGGTTTTCAACAGTTGGCGATTCATTGCACTTCTCTTCGCTTAGTTTTAGAGAAGTCTCAATATCAGAAATCTTTTTTCTTTTTTCACG
This sequence comes from Meandrina meandrites, assembly GCA_963693305.1. NCBI lineage: Eukaryota > Metazoa > Cnidaria > Anthozoa > Scleractinia > Meandrinidae > Meandrina > Meandrina meandrites. The sequence continues at coordinate 35,920,092 of OY855909.1, forward strand.
AGCTCTTTCTTTGCTATATTTTATTGAAACTTGTCTGACTCTGTATTTAATGAGGTCCCATAACAGTCTTTTATCTGTAACTTCACTAAATTCCTTTAACCACACGGGCACGCTATCATTTATCAGCTTAATGAAATCATCATCCTCCGTAAGACTGGCATTAAATTTCCAGAAAGATGGACCGTGTTTCGGTTTATCTATGCTATTAAAATGAAGATAAATTGCAGAATGATCCGAGTTAATCGAAGGAATAATATCACACCTCTCAATGTCGTCTTGGCAAGCATCGCTAATTAGCCAGTAATCTAGTCTTCTTTGAATAAAAGGATTTCTTTGCCTCCACGTAAAACGTTTAGATTCCGGATTTCTTACTCGCCAAATGTCTCCTAAATCAAAATCTAGACACAAATCTTGTATATGTTTGACAGAATCTTTTTTAAGGTTTGCCGCCAGAACAGTCAAGATCAGGTTCGAATGTGACATTGAGATCTCCCCCGAGAATTATCCTATGTTCTTCAGTATTAGCAACACAATCTTCAATGTCCTTGTTCAAATTATCAAAAAAACTGCATTGTTCTTGGATCTTATTAGGAGCGTAAATATTAACGAACACGAACAAAGAACCTTGTACCTCAGCTTCCATTATAATCCAGCGGCCTTCATCATCACACTTGACGGATTTGAGATCAAGATCTAGGTCACTTCTCACTAAAATCATCACCCCGCAACTACGATTAGAGCCATGTGCAAAATGCAACTTACCTCGCCATTGTGTCTTCCAAATATCTTCAACCTCGGCAGTACTGTAAGTTTCTTGAAGGAAGATTATGTCGTACTTTCGCTCACTCAGGCCAAGTGAAGAGTGCTTTCCTCTTGGTAGACGAACGAATCCCCCGAACATTAAGAGAGAGTAGTTTAAAATCTGTATATTCCTTTTCGAATGGGTCATTTGAAAGCTAGTTGTGTATGCTAATATGCTGCACCGCTGCCGCACATAAGATAGAATACGGTAATAAATAAGGCCTCGAGAGGATTCTGTACACACCCACACGCAGATAAGCAAAACTAAGGGAACAATACATAAAATTACAACACAAAAAAATAAAGAATAAATGACGGCAAAGTAATTGTTACCCATAGCCGTCTTGGAATTTGGAAACAATTACCTCATTAGCCTATGCATGCCCTCCCGTAACATGTTTGAAAAGAATATACAAGTCGATTGTTTAAATATCATGACAAAGCAAGCTGTTCTCAAAACAGTATGTAAATTCTATCTACATAGGAACAAATTGTCCATCAATAAATAGTTTATCAGGCTCGGGTTTTAAGAAAAAAGCAATCTTCCCTTCTTCTCTTGCCTTCTTCATCTTCGGCCACTGCTTTTTCGTCCTTTCACTGATCTCTTTGGGGTAATCCGAGTATACCTTAACGTCGATTTCGTCTTCCATCTCTCGCACTCTTCTGAATACAAGTTCCCGGTCTGGAAACCTTAGGAAACAGACAATAACTGGTCTTGCTTCCCAAATTTTTTTTCTTACCAATTCGATGTGCTCTTTGAAATTCAATGTTCTCACCGTCTTCAAGCTCCAGCTCTTCTTTGAGAAAATGGTGTACTACTTTAGTTGTATCCTCAGCACCGCTAGCGGCTTCCGGAATTCCGAAGAAACGCAGGTTCTCTCTTCTATTGTACACCTCTTGGTACAGCAATTTGTCCTCGAGTTCTTTGATATTATTTTCATTTTCTTTGTCTTTCTTCTTAAGTTCTTCGATCTCTGTGTTAGTAAACTCCATTGCCTTTTCCATTTCTATCGCCTTGCCCTCGACTGACCTTGACTTGTCGTTTAACGTGTTCAGTTCAATTTGGAGGCTGTTCACTGAGTTCTCCAGGATAGCGAAGCGCTCAAATATTCGTTCCATGTTCTGCAATCTTTCCTCCACACCCGCAAGCTTAACACAGATCGTTTCAAGTTGACAAACAATCTTCTCCTCCATAACGAGCTTCCGAGCTCCTTGGTCTTGGTCTTCGTTGTCGAACACTATGTTTATGTCGGCGTCTGTACCAGGGCTGCCACAAATTTTCTTCCCTTCTGGAGAATGAGTCTCACTATCCGAGCTAAATTTTGTTTTTCGCTTACAGCTAAGGGCCATAAAATTGAGAAATTTCAAGTTTCGACCAAAAATTGAACGGGAGTCGAAACATGCACGTCCTTACTCGCACATGGTCGCCGCCAAACTGTTGATATTTGGATGTATGTTCCTTCATCTGGACTGAAGAAAATCTCTCATTCTGCTGGTTAGCACCCTATGTCTTCCAGCCCTTGTTGCCGGCATAACCATGTTAAAACCAGTCCCGTCATCTGCACCGTCTTCATCTGACTCGCTGTTCTCACTGTCACTACCAACTGTATTCGTTAGACTGATCATGGCAACTGACACCCCCCACAGTCTCAGCAGGCTATTCATCTGTTTCAGTCGTCTGAGTTTCTGCACTTTCATCTAGCACTATATGCCTTGCGTGTGAGGTAATACCGAATGCAAATCTAATGGATTAAGCACTGCCTGTGCTTCATACAAGTTCAAAGGCAGTGTCCCAGCTCTGTCCATGGTGTTGTCTTGTCGGACACTACGTTGTCTTACTCACTTGCCGTATCGTTTTGCCCAAAACCGCATCTCTGCTTCATCGTCCTCTTTTCGAAGCAGAGTCTTTAACTCCACAATTCTCCACAATGCTTGCCTGCAAGTCTGTTGGGTTGCGCTTCAGATCTAATTCGATCTTGCTGTTTCCGACCGTGTGTACTACCGCATTGTTCGACGAAATTTATTTCAATTCGATAATCATAGTACGCCGATAGCCATCGCTCATGCTGGACGACGCCATTGTGATGTTTGATTTCCGACACGTGCAGAGCTACTATCGCATGTCATTAGATTACGGACATGACATGACCGCAGCGTAAAGCCTGGGAACGAGAACTTGCAATAGGAGGCCAAAACGTGGAAAAATACTGACTTTTTTGTGTCATCAAAGTGGGATAATTCGAGTATTTGTGTGAAATTATAGAGTCAGAGACTAGCAAGTCTCACAAAGAAGAGAAATTCCATTCCCATTTTCCAAAGTGTTTGTCCCATTCCCAGTGGTAAAATCCCAGTCTCAGTGCTCGAATCCCATTTTCCCAGCCCAAAAAGAGGCAAATCCCAGCTCCCATTTTACCCCATCAGGACCCTCATGCAATGATCACGTGCAATGTTGTTGTGCACGTGCACGCCATCATTTCTTCGCAATAAACTACGTCATTTTCTCGCGCATTGTTTGTGCTAAAAATAGCCTACACATGAAAGACATAGCATGCGCCCTAATACTGCATGTTGGCTTCTAGTTATGGACTTCTGGCTGGGCTTATTTACTCCCTCGAAACTGTAGTAAGCCACCTTAAACAATCAGACTGCCCGTCATTGAGGGCTCGGCCTCTCGCTGATAGGTTTCTACAGGTTGTGCTAGGAGTGTGCTGAAATATTGCCCAAAAATATTCAAACGTTGTTCAAGAATGGAAAACGATACTCCTGAAATGCGAAATATTGCTTCCTACATCTGCAATTTCGCGATCTCCCATAGTTGCGGCTCAGACAATACACGCTGGAAAAGTGGAATGCTGGCTCAGTTGTTTACAGGCGAGACTCGTCAGTACAGACACACATTACATGATCTTCCTTATGTTATATCTTTTACGTACAGTTAGTCTCAACCAGTAATGTAAGCTGTCATTCATGTCCCATCTGAACTCAAAAGTGCTCTGATTATTCTTTTTCCGTCAGAAAAGGTTGCTTGTTCACTATAAAGTTTCTCCAAACGCCAATAGCTGCTCAAAGTTACCAAGCACGATTTGTAAAGCTTACGAACACTCACAAGCAAATACGTAGCAGTTTGATGTAGGTGCAGCCAAGGTTTAAAATGTCTCGTCAGCTGAACATCATTAATGCAGTTTTTAACTTTTGTCAGGAGTCAGACTCCTGACAAAAGAAAGAGGAGGAGGACACCACTAAAATGCATAGATTAGATAAAGCCGTGTTCGCATTTGACATAAATTATAATGTGAATTATCGAGATTGAGCAGCAACGGGTCGCCCACTACCTCTCGGAACGAGTTATTTCATTGGTTCCTAAAACAATACATAACAGGCTATAACAATGCCTCTATCCCTGAATAACAATAGAGGTAGTGTTTACAGTGGGCGAATGAAAATAGAGGTTCCAGAGAGGTAGTGTCTTACTGGCAGCAACAAGCGCGGGCGCGGAGAGAAGCCTTGCCTCATTTCCCCCTCGTTTTTTCTCCACATTTGCATAATTTTAATTTTTCCGATCGCGCGTAAGAATTTCAGGAACAAAAACCGGCATTCATACCCCATTCAATTCATTTCAGTTGTGTTTCATGTTTCGGTTTACCACATCTTCTGAAATAAAAAATATGTAAGATATATAAGTGTCGACTTTGAGGTGCGTTTTCACCCAAGAACACGCTCCATTAGTAGAAATAGTTCCCACTCTTGCCGCTGATTTCCAGAAATTCTGTTTCTGTTGCATAGTAAGGATATTTTTGCTTCAGATTATGAATTTATCCGTTTTTTTATCCCATAAAGAGATCAGAAGTTCGGACTCTTCGTACCACCACGTGTCCGTCCAGTGGTAATCATGGACTGTAACAAACTAGTGTTCCGATACTGTGTGAACCATTTCCAATGATCTGCATCATAATTGACGATTTAATTCCCAGTGTTAAATTCAAGCATGAACGACAATTTGATTTATAACCAGCTGGCATGCGTGAGCCCTTTCCAATCATCATAATTGACATCTAATGTGAAGATGATTTAATTCCCAGTGTTAAATTCAAGCACGAACGACTGTCTATTACAGTTGGATTTATAACCGGCTCGCATGCAGGGCCTGGTTGTTCATAGCAGAAATAGTTGATCAGCAATCTTTGACAATTCAGGCAGAATCAATGAACTCGAAACACAAAAATAAGTTAACGAGTTATTATCGATGCCATTTAATTGATATTTCAGGTTAATATCAATTTTTTTAGCACTTATAACTATTGTCATAACAATGTAATCTAAATCTAAAACAGGCTCTTTGGACTTTCGTTAGGACTCCTCTCCTACAGACTAGGACTGAGTATACTGCAGGTGATTCTTGTCACAAAGAAAGCTATGAACAAAAGAAAAAGATATATTAAGATACATTTCACACATTAGACGGTAAACAAGATGACTTGATTTCGCAAATCAAGCATCGATTGAATCGAACAGAACAACATAATTTGCTAATTTCTCATGAACAGAATCTTCCCCACACATGGGCATCTGTTCCAGGGATATAATTCGCAAAACCCTCATTTTAATTAAAAGCCACAAGGTCAGAGTTAAATAATCGGAAGGCAAATCACACAAATAGACTTGTGATTTACAGAAAAATTGTATCCGGTTAAATAACTTAAATCGTACTATCCTCATGAGCTTTTTATGTTGCAACTTCATGCAAGGATAGTGACAATCTTTGTGACGAAAATGACGAAAACTTAGTTTATGCTTATTGCATCAAGGCAGAAGTTATCACAATTTACCGAAAGTCCCTCTCTTACTATAAATGAGAACGCAATAGAACAAGTAACCTCCGCTAAATCTCTCGGAGTTTATATTGATCAAAATATAAACTGGGAGTGTCACATTGAAAACATTTCTAAGAAGATAGCTTGTGCCATTGGTGCAATTAAACGAATTCGGCATCTCACTCCATTTAATATTTTGATCAAAGTTTATAATAGCCTTATTCAACCACAATTTGATTATTGCAACGTAGTGTGGGGAAGCTGTAACAAGGGCCTTTCTGAAAAACTGCAAAGGCTTCAAAACCGCGCAGCTCGTACCCTAATGTCTGCAAGCTATGATAGTAATTTAGATGATTTGTTCCGGACACTGGGGTGGCGAAGACTCTATTATCAAAGATTGGAACAGAAGTCTATCCTAATGTATAAAACATTACATGGTATGACTCCTGATTATCTGAGATCAAGATTCGTATATCGTGACGATGTTAGTGCTTATCGTTTAAGGAATACCGAAAACAAATTAGTTCTTCCACAACCTCGAACTGACTATCTCAAGAAAAGTTTTTCGTACAGCGGAGCTCAGTTGTGGAACAACTTACCTATGGACGTGAGACAAGCATCTTCACTGGCCGATTTCAAATCTAAATTAAGTCGGCACAGTTTGAAGTAATATCTTAATTTTAAGTAAATTTTAGACACGGCCTCCATGAAAAGCAGACTTTTCTTTTTTATTTGAATTTGTTGTTATTAAATTTTCGTAGTTAGTTAGATAGGTAGATAGTCCAGTAACTTAATTGACTGATGGAAAAACCGTGTATAAATAAAGTTATCCTATCCTATCCTATCCTATAGTAACACCACCATAAGAGTCATTTAACATTGGGCGCAAATCCCTTCTCAATGCAGGCCACATAGGCAAAAAGGCAATCCCCCGGCTCACTCATGCATCACCTGTCACTGATGGATCACCTAGCTGTGATGATATGTTACCTCAGTAATCCACTGTTATCTTTTCAATGTCAGTTGTAGAGTCCAAACACTTCGTAATCTGTAACAGAAAAATGTCGAGCACCCGTGAAGAAAGAGCTTTGTTGTCCAGAAGGACATCTATACGAATAGCCGAGATTACTGCAACTTCCGGTACTTGTGTTTGCATTCTCCGAGACACGTAGATCACTCCCGCCACCAAACGATGGTCCATGTCCGCTATTACAGAGGATGGCATTCTGTTTATTCTTGATGAGTGGCAGTTTAGTTGGTCCCAGTCCATATGGGTTGACCATGCTAAACAAGAACGCTTGGGAGCATCTTAACCAATCATCATTACCTGTTCAAGGGATGAGATAGTGCTTTATATTAATATTCAACAATAAACGATTCAACAAATATTCTTTTTTGATAATTAATTAACAAAGCTGCTGACAGTGTATGGAAATTACTTCTCTTCCTGTTTGGAGTTTCTGTTTTATTAATACTACTGTAGTTAGTTTTGTTCCAGAGCATTCTACTTGATGCATTACAGTTGACGTTTTCCAACTCCTCAGAGTGAATGAATGAACGAACGAACGAACGAACGAACGAACGAACGAACGAACGAACGAACGAACGAACGAACGAACGAACGAACGAACGAACGAACGAACGAACGAACGAACGAACGAACGAACGAATGAAATACTTTGTTATAGTCTCAGTGGTATTTAGCTTTTAAAAACTAATTGGGGACAGTAGAGGAACTCATACAGAGGCTTTAAGCTTTCAGTTTACATGTGAAGGGTTGTATTTGGCCCTGACAGTAGGATCATTCTAGCGCTAGGATCATCCCTCATCTCACATAGGATGATCCTAGCGTCAGTGCCAAATGCAACCCTTCACATGTAAATTGAAAGCTTAAAACATATTGCGCTCGGATGATCCTAGTATTAGGATGATCCTAGCACTAGGATCATTCCATTCTACATGAAAGGAGGATGATCCTAGTACAAGTGCTAAGGTAATCCTCTTTCCATGGGGCCTTAGCTGAGCACAGCATAAATACACCACTTACTGTAGTTGTTACAACGAGTCCGATTAACTATTTACGAATATCGAATTGAAACGAAACAAACTTTAGAACGACTAAGCGACCGCTCTCTTAGCGCGAAAACGAATACTAATGTATTTTAAAACTAGCACCAATGTTTGAATACTAATGAGTTTAAGTCCGTGCGACGGACAACTAATTAACCCCAGTGGGGTCATAAAAACTGTAAACAAACATTTGCATTCGCCGCAACAGTAGTGAACCGTTGGAGGTATTTCCTGAACGTTCTCTTTCAATTTTTCCTTCAACTTGTTCCATTACTTTTGCGAAATTTATTTCAAACTCGTTTACATACCGAGTGAAACAGTCAAAATAAGACTGAGGTCACAACTTACGGGGATTTCTGATAACCCGAAAGGAAAGGCGGAAACCCGGGAGTTTTTGGTACGGTAAGCGGGAGGTTCTGACCCCCTCCCCCTCCCCCCCCCCCCCCCCCTGTCCCCCGCACTGATCGGGTTTTTTATTCATAAACTTACCGTTCCATGACAATTCGGTGAAGCCTCCAAATATATTGCTTCCACTTTTTACAATGGTGACTGTGGGTCCTTTGTTATCACATTTCGAATGAAATGTTGCCGCTGCGAAGCCATCTCGAGAGGCTCGGAACAGAAGACGCCATTTGCCATCCCGATAAGGCAACCAACCATTCAGCACGCTACGATGCTCCTCATTCGTCAAAATCTCCGACTCTTCGAAATGTTTGGGTATTTTGGGCGTCAGCTCGTTCAGTATCCCTTGAATTTGGTAAAACTTAGCTTCCGCTTCAAGCTCCTTGAGAAATGTTGCACCTTCCGGTAAAATCAACTCTCCATTACGAAGATAATTTAATATAAACCGGAAGTGAGTTCCATCTCGGTCGATGAAGAACGAGCCATCTTCAGAAGGTTTCATCTCAAACTTCCCTGAAAACATGGCCGCCAGCATCGAGTTTGGATCTTTGGTCAGCGTTTGAACGCTTGTTGTGAAGAGGTGGCCGCCAACATTGAGTTTAATGGTCGAGGAGAAGTGAACATGTTCCAACTTCTTTGACATGGAGTCGATTGCTTCCTGCTCCTGGCGAAGTCTTACTGCTTCTCGTTGAAAGATTTCGCACGCTTCTTTGAAGTGATTTTCTGCGTCTGCCAAGCCTTGGTCTCGTGCTTGATCTTTGCTTTTAAGATTCTGACCACTCATGCTTTCTTTTAACAACAGAAGAAATGTTTCCCTGACTCAACTCAAGTATGGTCTGAAACACAGCAAACCTGGTCACGTGAGTCATTAAGTGCAGCCAAGCGTACATTTGCGTGATTTAGGAAAAACCCGTCATCTAATGTAGCGTGACGACTGCTCGGAACTCTGCTCTCTACAGTGTCGTTTAACTACCCTCGCCGTATCATTAAGTTAACTTATTAACTTGAACTTCTACAGGGTTGGAAACTAAAATTTCGGAGCACTCGCCATTTGGGCGAGAGACCTTCAAGCTGCACTTGTCCAGATAATTTTTCACTCGCCCAGTCTCCTCCACACAAACACAAAACATTTACCTCCCTTCCCCACGAACAGTAAATATTCAACTTGAACTTTTAATCACTTTTGACACTGTTCCTTAGTTTAATCTAGTTTACAGGAAGTTTACAAAGTTTCAATTAAACTATTTATTTATCGAAGTGTCGAATGACTCAGTTCATTTTCAAGGTATGTCAGCACATATTCGAATTTGTGTCCTTGTTTTGGCGTATTCGCGAGAACCATGGACCGTTGTTGAAGTGCTGTAACCAGGAGCGGTATTCTTCTGATACTTTTGACACTAAGTGAGTTCAAATATACAGTGCCTTTTTATCATTTAATTATTACCAAGCGAAGCCGTATTTTTGTATGTTTTCCCGGATGTTTGCGTACCAGGAATTTGCGACTCAGTGCGCCAGGTTTGTGGGAGATTTCAAAATGGTTAACATTATAAACTACTGGCTTGTGAAAAGTTACGCTTATTTTGCATTGAATAATATATTCTGGATGTGAAAATCGTACTCGCCAAACCGGGAGAGAGGTAATTTTGTAATCGCCCAACATTTTTGACACTCGCCTGGGCGAGCGGGCGGGCGCTAATGTCCAGCCCTGACTTCTAATTTTTCAGGGTGACCTTATCAGTATAATCAGCATAAAACGTGTCCGTGGTCCTGGAAAATTAGACCAAAAGACTCTAAGTTAAAAACTCTAATCTAAATTACAATTTAAAGCATTAGAAAGTTGAATAAAACAGTCGACCTATAAAAATCTAAGGCACGGTCTTGTACTCACGGTCTTGTACTCACGGTCTTGTACTCTTTTAATGGCTAGGTAGCACTACCCATTTACACGACTAAAAAAGACGGTTTTTCTCCTGCTGGGCACGGGTCCAATTTTTATATCGGCACCCCTAATTTCTATCTGTTTCTTTCCCGGGAAATGGCAGATAAACGGTTTGCTGCCAATTTGCGTCGCGTATTAAGGATAGCACGTGACTTACATAGAAACATAAACAGTAGCCAACGATTCAAGGAGGTAACGAATCGACTTCTTGGCGAAATCAGAAGAAAGGACGGAAATACGAACCTCACTTACAATAATGAAAATGAAAAAGATCACATAATCAAATGTAAACAGAAATATCTCCTGTGTCCATCATCTAGCCTGCTAGCAGGCTCACCTTTGGGTCACACGCGCGAGTGATCTGCGAGCGAAGCGATCTGGCGGGTAGGAGTCTGGTGCGGAAGCGCCATATTCTCAGCCTAGTCCCTGAATGCCCTCTCTTGCTCCGTTGTCCGCGCGAAGTCTGGGTGTCCAGGTTTGACCGAGGCACAAAGCTAAGCTGGGACTAGGAACTAGAAATGGTTATTTGCATCGATGGTGCACGTGGTGCAAAGAGATGGAGACTGGTACATTTACTTATTATCCTTTGCGCATGAAAACCGTAAAAACGCTAATGAAAACGCACAGAAAAGCACTATAAAAACCTTGAAACCAAGCATGAACAATTTTGTTATTACGGGGAAGAATTTCGCAAAAACATAGCTTTCTATTTTCCATATATGGGCTGTGTTAGGTTCGCAAGGTATTGTGTTCAAATCAGTGTAACGCCGCCATTTTTTTGCGTACGGAGGATTGTACTACTGTTATTGGAGACCCACGTGATTGAGCTCCAATATTGTTGTTTTATTGTTTTATCATGTTTTAAACACCCGGGTTAAATAAGATCAACTTAATCGTAACACTCGTATTTTTTGGCTATTTTAACTTTAGTATAAATTAAAAAAATGCCGTGACAAACATGACAAGACAACGTATGTTGGAATAGCCTGAGAAGAAAAAGAAAAAGACTGGTATCTATCAACTAAATAAATCGTTCGTGTTATTGCCTTTTGAGCCCTTAATGTTTTGGTTTACATGCTGGAATTATTTTAAACACATATCGCCAGGTAAGATAACAACTTATTAGTTTCAGGGGAATCTGAATTAACAACAGTCCAACTCCTTTTTTGGTTTTCACAGCAAACCACAATGACACCAGGAATCTTGTAACTGTGAACGTAAGGAATACCAAAATTACTCTTGTTGCATCTCCCAGTAAGATAAACTAACTGTATAACTTAACTAAATCACAGTAATCTGACCCGCTGGCAAGAGCTGACGTACGTTAAGTCCAATTTATCCAATATATAAGTTATACCATATGACTTCAACTAAATAGACAAAACGAAAATAACGGAAAACATACGAGATAAAGAATATACGAAAAAATATATTTATTACTCAAAAACTAAAATCTTAAAAATACACATAACACAGCTCATTGGGGTTTATCTGGAGTGACATTTAAAAGCAGTCGTCAGATCGTTTTTTAATAGACGGGGTATGTGTGTAAGGCAAATCTGATTGGCTTGCACTGTAACGCATGATGTAGCATACTGTACAAACGCAACTTAAAGTGGCATGATATGGTGGCTACATTTGTCTCAAAATTCAGACTTTTTCTCTGGTAAAGGAACTTCTGTTGTTCCCTTTATCAGTGTACGCGTACAAAAGGACGAGAATAAAATGTCAAGGAAAGAATGAGTTTGCTTCATTCAGCAACATACAGAACCTGAATACAACCCCTCCCTCTTTAGATAACGTTAGTAACAGTGCTTATATATTATTACTATGATGGCATCTTACCTGCATGATCCCCTGTAATCTGCATGTTGTCACTGGTTAAATCCATATACTTCGTAATTTGTCACGATAAAATTCCGAGCCCCAGTTAGGAACTTCTCCTCCTGTCCAGCTAGAGGACACTCGTACGAATAACCCAAGTGACTGTAACTTGAAGCAGTTTTGTTTGCATTCTCTCCCGTGTGCAGATCGTGCCCTCCGCCAAACGTTGGTCCAAGGCTGCCGTCACAGTACATTGCATGCTCCTGATGCTTGAACAGTGGCATTCTAGTGGGTCCCAGGCCTTGCGGGTTGACCATGCTAAATAAGAACGCCTCTTTACATGTCACGTACTCGCCCTGACGAGCTGTTGATGATAATAAGACAATATAGCAAAACTCGTGTTGTTAGTTTGTTGTTGGTGTGTATTCTGATATTTTTACTTAACAGATACAGGCGCTAATGTTGTCATAAAATACGACGGGTACTTGAGAACACGAGAGAATTTTTTTTCGACATTTTCAACATATTATATGTATTTAACTTGAACAAAACCACCACAAGAAACAGCTTTCTATGTTTTTCAACTGAGTGTCGTTAAAACAAAACCAAAGCAATACCAAAACAAAACCGTCATAAAACGGCAAACGTCAAGTTGTTGTTGATTTTTTTCCCAAAAAATATAAAATATACAATTCACTATTTACTTGCTTACACAAAATGTGAAATTACTCACTTTCTGTACAAACAGCAGGCGGCAGAAAAGTGAAAGTGAGATTTTCGCCTTCCGAGGGATCAAGAAACGTGATACTCGTGATCTCTCGAATGAACCAATGAAAATTAAATTCGAAGCAAATACACGTGACCGGCGCGCGGTAAACCGGATTGACAAGTCGCATTTGGTTTTATTCTCGCATCTGATTGGTTGAGTAGTGTCACGAGTTTTTTAAACCAATAAAAAGGTATAGTTCGGCAACTTTTGACATATAATTGTTCTAAATCATAGCTTTTGCAACCTGACCAATCAGAGCGCGCGCATACTCAGTTTATCGACAGGTTTATCAGAGAAGCGTTGGAAAATAACAAGTCAAGTTATATATTGTAAAATATAGTTTATAACAAACACCAAAACTTTGTACCATGTGTCTCAGGTAGAAATTACAAAGGTGAAATTGATATTTCAATGGATCAGAGCAGAATTAAATTTTCTCAAGACTTTTCGTCAATCAGTTGAAGTTAGATATACACTCTTAAGACTTACCTGGGCTTTTCCACGAAAATTCAGTGAAGCCTCCAAAAATGTTGTTTCCACTTTGAATCACGCTGACCGTGGGTCCTTTGTTATCACATTTGGTGTGAAAGGTTTTAACAGCGAAGCCATCTCGAGAAGCTCGGAACAGAAGACGCCATTCTCCTTTATGAGGGGGAAGCCAGCCCTTTAGCACTCTTCGGTGCTCTTCATCTGTCATAATCTCAGAGTTTTCGAAGGTAAGCTTCATCTGATTCAGTATCCCTTGAATCTGGAAAAACTTAGCTTCTGCTTCTAGCTCCTTGAAAAATGTTGCACCTTCCGGTAAAATCAACTCTCCACTGCGGAGATAATTAAGTATGTACCGGAAGTGAGTCCCGTCTCGGTCGATAAAGAAAGAGCCATCTTCAGAAGGTTTCATCTCAAACTTCCCTGAAAACATGGCCGCCAACATCGAGTTTGGATCTTTGGTCAGTGTGTGAACGCTTGTTGTGAAGTAGTGGCCGCCGACATTCAGTTTTACCGTTGAGGTAAAAAGAACATTTTCCAGCTTTCTCGACATGGAGTCGATTGCTTCCTGTTCCTGGCGAAGTCTTGTTGATTCTCTCTGAAAAATCTCACACGCTTCTTTGAAGTATTTTTCAGCATCTTCCAAGTCTTCATTTCGTGTTTGATCTTCTTTTGCAAGACTTTGATTATCCGCCATGCTTTCTTTTAAAAGCGAAAGAAATGTCTTGTAAGTAGTATAGCTTAGTTCTGTATCCGTATACTTTTCCTCAGTCCAACAAAGTGGGTGTCACTATTTCGCATGCAAAGCATGACTCCACTATTAAAGCTTGGTTGCTAGGACGATAAACTAGCTGTCAAACAAAACATCTCCGTTGTAGTTTATGCTCTCTTGTGACACAGAGAGCATAAATGCATCAAAACAGATCTGATGATATTTTTATTGGCATATTGCACTTTTTTCTGCTTTGTTTTTCAACCAGAAACTTGTAGAAAGTGTGAAGTTGTTTGAGCAGCTCCAACGATAAATAACTCCCTACTCCGATGGCCTGCGAGGTTAAGGTGCATTATCACTAATATCCAGTCAATTAAAGTTTCTTCTTTCATTCTTTTTGTAGACTGGGCAGTGCCAAACTTGCATCAATGTATTTTTTTTTCACAAACTCAATGTGCTAAGAAATAACTTAAAACAGCAGGGGACCGCAAACAACAATGCTGCTTACATGGCTAACTCAGGATCTACAAAAGATCTATATGCCGAAAAAAATAAAGTAACATTGTTGGTGTCTCGCAAGTTCTACTTTTTCGCGTAGTATCAGCCTTGTTGTAGTGTTTTTCTAAACAAATAACTTTCGCAAAACGTTTGACACTAAAGCACCTGAATTTTTTTCCTAAACTCTTCCCGTTTTCGTGATTTTATTGAAAATACTTAGCATGCATGATCGCGTTTTTTTACTAGGTAACACGAAAATGCTTCTTGCGATTGTGCCAAGCCATAAAAAAAAATTAAAAGGCATGCAGAAAAAAGAGCTTATATGTTGTTAAAACTCTCGAGAAAAATGTATCTACGTCACTAGAGAGCATAAATTGGATGTGACGCTTTTTTGTCCCAGTTACCGAAAAACCTGGATCCTTCCTCGCCGGTAAAATGGTGAATGACGGCTGGGAGTTCCCGGTGTTGTGGTCTGGTCTTGTTCTGAAATTACATTGGGGGCATCTGTAAAAAGAAATCCTCATTCGTTGTAAACTGCTTAATTGCAGTCTAAGTCCCCCGCAAAGTGTTGTAAAGCGCATTGAGCATATGGAAATGCGCTATATAAATACCGTAATTATATTATTTTATTTATAATAAATGGATGGTGCGTGGGTGACAAACGCCATGCTCTAAAAATTAGTACGTTGAACTCCGGATCGGGTGGCTCGCGTGTGAGCGCTGTCTGAGGTCACTGCCTTGTGTTCACTGCGTTGAGGTCACTGCGTTGCCGTTGTTCAGTGGGCAAGGCACTTAAGTTAAAAAAGTGCCTCTCTACACCCGGGTGTGTAAATGGGTAGAACGGAGATTTTTCAGAGTAGCCTGACAAAAACGATGGAAGGAGCCGCGTTACTGGGAACGGGCCAGTAGTAACTTTCCAGATATCAATATTTATCCTAAAAAATATCGTACTCGCGAAAGACATAGCGCGCGCCCTAATCCAAGATGTAGACTTCTAGCTTATAAACGTCTGATCCGAACGCATATATAGCTCAATTATTCAAATGCAAAACACCACCGATCTCCTGGCTGACCAAACTATTTATTCCTAAAGTAAGTGAACTCCACCAGTTTTCTCCAAATTATTCCTTCTCGAACAATCCTTCATGAAAACTTTTGTCGCTCCGAATTTTTTTTTTTTTTTCCGAGGTAAAGAGATTATCAATCCTTTATTCGCCTTCAGTAGTTCATTACATCACAATACATTCTACATGGTATAAAAGATACGGCAGGAGATCTAGCAAGCTCTACTGAGCTTTTTTAAAGATCCCCACTAAATTACAGTATTATTCTAAATTATTACTAATTAAAGAAGACGGACATAAATGTCTTTCTCATGAATGGATCAGGGATTTGCATCTACATATTGTACATTCTCTCTTTATATTTATATAAATACTCAAGTATAAAATTATATTATTAGGTATCATTTTTTTGAACATATAATTTTAACGATTTTTTGAAAAGATTGTAGAAATTTATGTTTCTAATCTCACTCGGTAGACTGTTCCATACAATAGCTCCCCTATATCTTATAGAAAATTTAGCATAATTTGTTCTATTAAATTCAATATGTATCTGGGACACTGATCGTGTATTATGAGAGTGTAAGGCATTATTAGTAATAAAAAAGTTATTAAAGAATGCTGGAAGCTTGTCGTGGTAATATGAATACATGAAAACGGCTGTCAGGTATGTGTTTAATTGATGAATGTTTAGTATTTTTAAGGACTCGAACAAAGGTCTTGTATCGTCATTATAATTTGAGAAGGTCATAATCCTTACAATTTTCTTCTGTGTCTTGAAAATGGAGAGAAGTCTTGTGGGATAAGTACTTCCCCAAATGTTGTTACAATAATTCAAGTAGGGGTAAATCATCGTATGATACAAAGTTAGCAATGTTTTAGAGGTTAAGTGATGTCTTGCCTTGGCCATTATGCCGGTCATCTTAGAAATTTTACTAGCAATATGGTTAATATGGTACTTCCAAGAGAGTTCTTCATCAATGTATATTCCCAAAAATTTTGTATACTTTACTTGGTCAATAGTATGTTCATTAATAATCACATTTGCTTTGTTAATTTTTGCCTGGTTTATTTCGTTTCGCCCCGGCTATCAGCCCCTTGGGCTCCGAGGATGGTTTTCTTCTGTTGTCAGACTTAATCCCAGGGGTCACCCGACAGAATTATCACGCTCAAGAAGCTGAGGGATCTAGGAGATTAGATTGCTCTTTAATATTTCATGCCATTCATGTGGCTTAGTACTCTGAGTATGCATTGCGGACGTACATCACAGTCACGCAACTTTTATGCTGGGAAAAACCTGTAACGCAAACAGCGCTGACGGCAAAAGGCACTCTTTCTTGTCAAAACTGTTTTTGGCGAAACATATTAATTTGCATTTCATTCCATCGATTAGACAAGAGTTATTTTTGTAGCCGGTTGGACTAGTTTGTTCAGGGGCGGCAACGCTGAAGCGAGGTCAGCGCGCGCCTGGTACAAATGGCGGCGGACGACGAAGATGAACTGTTGAGAAAAGTACGGGCGCAAAACAGATCAGTTAGCTTTGTTACAGGGTCAGAGCTAGTAAACATCGATCTTGGAGATGATTCATATCGGTGGAACGAAGACAGTGAGCTCAATGAGACGGTACGTTTTGTAAAAATTTGTACCAGTTCATGATCATTAAACACAATCGGGTCCTTCTAAATTATTTATGAGTTATAAATATCCCATGAGTGTGTTTGTCTCCTAGGAATTGATGCTAGCTGGAATATTGGTAAATGAAGCTAGACTTAGCCGAAATGGTTATTTTAGGACTTCTGCAAAGGAATTAAGGTTAAATCAATGTTTTCAAAAATTATGCATAGAAATAGGCTTTCAAGGTTGCACATGTGTACACAGCTTGCAACAGCTCAGCTGCCAACCTTTCCTGTTTTTTTTTTGTTTGTTTTTTTTTAGCTTGTACACTGCTTGCTGATCTTTCAAGACTTTTTCTCTTTCATTCTCATTTTGTCTCAACTTGATCTTCTGCATGTGCTACACAGCCAAATACCTGAAAGGCATATTAGTTAATATTTATAATTTTATAAATTGGTTCTCAAAAAGCTGTTTTAAAACGTGTTGGCTTATTTGTATTGCAAAGCTTTCCCCTTTTTTGTTTTACTAAAGAAGAAAACAAGCTAATAAATTCATTGTTTTTCTTAGACTCTACAAATTTTACAACAAGCCTGTGTTTCGAGCTGCGGTCTACTTTTGTGTATGGCTAAATCTCTGTTTAGCGTTCTTTGAAGCACCGGCTGTGCCCGGCATGGGATTACCGTACTGGGTAAGACATTTGTCATTGAAAAGAGTGGAGAAAGCATATTAGTTTGAAAGCAAATCCTGCACCTTTCAATGACAACTAATGATTGCATTTTTTACTCATATATTATAAGAACAATAAATTGTGCATGGTTCCAGAAAATATCCATACCCACCCCATGGAAGGTCAAGGGAGTCGGGGGGGGGGGGGTCTCAAAAGCCAAATAAGTAGGATATTTGCAGACTACAGACCTCAGACTGCAGACTACGACTGCTTTTTTAGCCATTTACAGAGCAAAATAGTGCTGCCCTAAAAAGCCAAAGAACAGCTAACCTGCAAATGTAATTCACTGGCTTGTTTTCTGAATTTTACAGCATTTCAGTAACTATTTTAGTTTGCATATTTTTGTGTATTTGTGTCTGTGTAATGAATGAAAACAATACGACGTTTCTGATAATTATTTAATATTAAAAATTATAATGTACCTGGTCATGACCAAATTGTTTATATAATTGTTATAAAAGTTCAGTAGTAAATTGTCCAAATTGATTTTTATGTAAAATGTTTTAATTTGCAGGCTACAATGTTACTGGAATATTTCTGCCTGTTTGTGTTCATTCTTCGTCTTTTCCATGTCTGGTGTTATGCTGCTGGTGTGAAATTTTGGAGAGACAAGAAAAATGTTATTTTGTTGGCCATTATTGTGGTAAGGTTACATTTATGAAATTCTAAAAGTGGATGGCATTGTTTTCTCTGTATGAGTACTAATTTTGTAGAAGGATAAATGAAATAGGTAGCAAAAAATGACACAAATGTTTCAGAAACAGTTAATGAAACAGAAATTAAACATAAAATGAAACAGTTAATGAAAATGAAACATGTGATTATGACACAACTGTTTTTAGAGTGGTGAAATATTTGTTATGTCACACGCATGCTTTATTGAGTAACAAATGCACACTGCTTAAGTCACGAGTTTGAGTGCATGTGATTTCTTTAGCATTTTGTGAAAGAAATAAAAAAACTTCATCCTCATGCATTGTTGAGTTATATAAGCAGTTGGTAATTTTTAAGAACACATTTTTTATTTTTTTAATAAATTAAAATCTAAAAATAAAATTAAACATCAAATGAATATTATTTTTGTTTAGTTGCATAAGGCCATACATTGTTCTTGCAGTCTTTGGCTATCCTTTTCACTTAAATCCAACCTCTACTGGCTCTTCAATTTAGAACATTTTTTCTGTTTATATACAGCTGACATTTATTGACATGATAATGTACGTCATCTTCAAAGAAGCACATCTGCCAGTTCATACCATGCGATGGACAAGAGTTTGCCGGCCACTTTTTCTCATCAATATCAGTGAAGGAAGACATGTAAGAACATGTACTATTACAGTACTGTTTCTGGTTTCGAGGCTAGATGTCATTAGTAATCTGTGACTGGCTGTCATTGACAGACTGTTTCGCCAACTGTTCACAATACATTACCCAACATTGGCTGACAGTCAAGCAACAGGTGGAGAGGGGATGAAGAGCAAGAGAGCTGTATCAGGGTTTTCAATTCAACATTTGTTATAAGCGGCTGTCTAGGGAGGAATAGACAGCTGTAATCACAAAAGGGGCTGTAAAACCCCTTACCTCTTTACAGGCCTGAAATCTAGAAATCGCTTGAATCTAGAAGCACAGAAAGGCGATTTTCAGCATTCTGGGCATCAAACAGTGTGCTGTTGATGAGTGTTTTTATCAACAACAAAACAGGTTTCTTTTTAAACAAACTAAGTGAAATCTTAATAAACGGCGGTAAGAGGCCCTATAGGCAGAGGTAGACCACTGGTAACCGGCTCTTATTGAAACCCTTGCTGTATTCTTAGTGGCACTAGAAGTTCAAAGTATATGTGCCAAGGTCTCATCAGTTATGTACCGCATTTGTACATTCTATAAGTGGGCATATTCTGTAAGGGGCAAGTCGACTGTTAAGAGCTTAATACAAATCATGTGAAAGTCCATCCAACTCGTAATGGTCTTTAATTATCGTAGTGCTAGTGGCATTAGCCAAAGGCAAGGGGGTATTATCTACAATCCATAGCGGACCCGCTGTGAATGTTGTGGCTGGCAGATCTTTGTATGAGAGTGTTGTGGCTTTCTACAGTTAACATTGGTGTTGGTGTTGTTTGACAAGTAGACTGTAGTTGATCACTAGCAGCCCTTATTTTTCTTTTAGATTAGAAGAGCTGTGAGAAACATCAGAAAAACACTGCCAGAGATAGCAAATGTCCTCGTTCTCCTCTTACTCATGATTGCACTGTTTACACTGCTTGGATCCAAGCTCTTTGGGAAAAGGTAAAAATAGCGTTGTGTTCTTTGGAAAGACATGTAACTCTCCGTGCCTCTCTCTCTAACAGTGAGTTGTTAAGGCAACCTAGGAAAATGCTAGGTGGTAAGATGGGAGGCATGATGGTGTAATGTTATTGCATTTCACTTGGGATTGAGAGGTCCAGGTTCGAGCCCTGGTTGGGGCACTGCGTTGTGTTCTTGAGCAAGACACTTTACTCTCATAGTGCCTCCTCCCAAGTAGATAAATGGGTATTGCCAAATTTAATGCTGGGGGTAACCCTGTGATGGAAGTGAGTAGCATCCCATCCAGGAGGAGGAGAAATACGTGGAGTTGCTTAATGCTATGGATTCCGGGATAAGCTACAGCCTGATAGGTCACTAAGCTTGAATACAGACTTAATTAACATGCCTACCTAACCTGTGACAGACTACCAACCCATTCAGGGAGAAGCGATATACTTAGCTGATTCTTTCCTGCTACATATAACATCTGGGGTTAAGCACTGACAGCAACGAACCATCTGGCCTGTCCACTTTCATCTCTTTTGTCCTCATAAATACTAAACAAGAGTTGAGGGAAAATTGAATGGCCCACACTTCCCTGGTTGATTAAATATTCAACATAACGCTGAGAGATGGCTGGGGATGAGTCAGTGTTCAATCCATAGGATTGGAACCAACTTTACCTTTATTTTTATAACCTAATATAATGTTGGTAGGTCATTTGTTCCTGCATGAAATATGATGTCGTCTGGCTTTCCTTTTATGACTGGTCAGATGTGGTCTGCCATGTCTTTGATGGTAACTCCGGGAAAAGAGGATGATTTTACGTTGTGGGCTTTCAAAATTTTACGTCCAAGTTATAAATATTTCTTGTTGGAGTCGCTGACAATTTCGCTTCCCCTTAGTTGTTGATCTACCCTGGGGGGGGATGGCACTGAAATTTGTGACTTTGAAGTGACGAACGCAAAAGAAATTTTAGAATAAGTGAAGCATTAATATTGAACTGAGTGCCAACACCAGTGGTACTTTTTGACCATCAACAAAAACATTAACATAATTTATTAAAAATTCTTTTCTTTGCAGAAATCTGAAAGACATTCATGGAAAGCCATACTTCACCGACTATTTTGATGTGTATTTTCGACTGTATGTTTTGACAACTACAGCAAATAACCCAGATGTGATGTGAGTATGATTATGTTGTGTTCATATCTGTCAAGAAATTGTCAAGCTGTGTAATAAAAAGGCTCTGGGCAAAAAGTTCCTGGATGGCAAAGCAGCAAACATTCCCACGCAGCAAGTGGACATTTTTCAATACAATTTCATAGCTCCATAGAAACCGGTGAAATTTAAAGTTAGCAGTCTTATACAAACATAATTGGCAACGTTGCTAATTTCACCACGCTCTTTCTGGAATCTATTTCATACCATAACACTTTTATGAGTCAAAAAGTCTTGTGACAGGATTCTACAAAGAGCCTATTGTTTCAACCTTCTTAATATCACACTGGACTTCTTAATTTCCAACAATCTTTAATTTTGATAACTCTGCTGAATGGGTTTGGAAATAATACCATTCCAAAACACTACAAAGTTGAAAACTCTCATTTAATCCTTCTGTCATATCGGTTATTTTAGTAATAATTATTTTCATTTCTCTTCCAGGATGCCGGCCTATGATAACAATCCATGGTCCAGTTTGTTCTTTGTTATATTCATTGTTGTCTGCATGTACATATTTGTCAGCATCTTCCTTGCTGTTGTTTACAAGAATTACCGCAAGCATATGAAGGTAAATGAAATATGAAGCATAAGGAGTCTCACGGTGTGCTAGAAGTATTAAAAACTAGCAATGGTATATTGCAATTCCTGAGTTCTGATTGGTTAACAAGCAATGGTATATGAGCTCATATACGACTGACCACAAATATAGTAGCCGATGCGCGTCAACGAAAACAGCTGGGGAGCTCACAAATATTGCAGTTCTTTTGGGCGTTTTTAATAAAACAATTATTCCACTCGCCCTTGTTGGATATGAGATCGTTATAGCCAACTCGGTGCCACGCGCCTCATTGGCTATCCACCATCTCATATCCAACGCGCACTCGTGGAATAATTGTTAAATATTTCCATTTATTATTCCACTATTGCGCCATTTTACCATATTAGGGCAAAAGAACGCGCAAAATATGCCACGTTATTACACTGTAGAACAGAGCAAAAATATGGACTGAAAGCGGAGCGACGAAATGGCCGAACAAAACTATATTTTTTAGTGGAATAATAAATCATAGTATGAATAAATCCCTTATTCGATGGTTTAACATACACCATTTTTATAAGAACCTTTTTTTATAAGTACGTTGAGGCTGAGATTTGCCCAAATTTTAAGAACATGCTAAGAACATACCCCAGGCTGAGAGTCGGAGAACGACTTTATTTTGCCCATTTGTTTTAATTTTTTGTAAAATGAGCAGTATAAATAAATGCAAAACTGTGGTCCAACAGGAGTGCTTTTAAAAGAATTGTCCGCGGCACCAAATCACAGGGAGCAGGCCGCGCAAGCATGTCAAGAGCAACTTCATACACCACATTCGGTGAACAATGCTGTTTGATACGTTTTCTGGTTCCGTCCGTATTGATTTAATGAAATACTATGGTATGGAACTTAAGAACGTCTTGAGAACATTTTCAGCCTCAAATCGTGAAAAAAATAAGAACGCTCAGCCTCGGCCCCAAAATTACACGTTCTTATAAAAAAAGAGTGTATAATATGAACAGACATTTTGCTCATTGCTCGTATTTTAAATACTACGCAACTCGCAAAATATCCGCCCGTATTATTAACCATCGAATAAGGTGTATGTAGTAGACTCAATATCTCGGTGGAGTTTTCTGTGAGCATTAAGTCCACGAGGCAATGCACATGCCAATGTCTCCATTTTTGAAGTTTTGATGAGCGGTGCAAGAATGTTGGCGCGAAGATTTTTTACGTGAGTCTCGCTCCTTCCAGGTCTTTTATGGAGGGAGGAACCCCATGTGAAAAATGGTATCTTTTAAGGATAAAATAAATTTTGTGTCACCCTTGCTCATATCGGTCTCCTTTAGGGATTTGATAATTAATTTAAATTTTTCAACGAGCATCTCCGCGCCTTCCACGTCGAGTTTGTTAAACGTGGCTTGCACTACGACACTGATGCTAATTCGCCACAGATGCTAAATAATTTACTCTTTGTCAACATCACGCAGAATGAAATCCGCGCCTCAGTTTACCGTAAACGCAGACAGCTGAAGCAAGCGTTTGACGTGTTGAAAGTCTGGTGTAACGAGAAGTGGATGATCACACAGAAGAGATGGGTAATTCTAATGAAAGAGGTGTGTCCTCAATGGAGTCCCGCAAGAGTTGCTTTGATGTGGCAAGTGCTTGATGACAACAGTGATGGCAAGATAGGTATGAATGGCTGTTTCATTACCGTATTTACTCGATTAAGTGACGCCCCCAATTTATCGCCGCATATGAGAGCCAAAATATTAAAGAGCGCCGTCCTCAAATAAGCGCCGCATTCATTCACAAATTAAAGAGCACCGCGGCGCAATCGAGTAAATACAGTATTCTAAAACCTAAGACTTGTACGTTAGCAAGATGCATTAAAAACTCTCTCTTTTTAATACGAGAATTTCGGTTCATTTTCTTTGCTTGTTAATTGAAAGAGACGTTTGTTTATTGCATATGATCGGGTTTTTGATTAATTTTTATTTTTTTCTCTCCTTGATTTGCAGGTAAAAAAGATTTCTTGATGGTAGCTGATGTGCTGAATGTGAAGGTGATTGAAGTGAAAGACCAAGTCAATCTATTTGAGAGATTTATTCCGTATATCTACAACTCCCGTGTTAGTGCCAAGATTCGACTTTATGTTTGTCACAAGTAAGTTATATAGAAATGTGATGATTCTGCACAAATCTTCGTTTTACCTTGTCAAATTTGGTCAAGAGCGATTTCGAAAAGAAGCTAACTTAATCGACTGAAAAAAATGGGACGTAGGCCGAAAAACTAAATTACTACTGAAGAAGGAAGCAGTGCGAAAATATAAGCAATTCTCAAGCTCTCCGTTGTGCTTCTCCCCACTTCCTCCCTCCTCCCCCCCCCCCCCCCTCCCTCAACGCGCTCTAGTTGTTTCGTTCGTTCTCTTGTTCATGTTCAAACCCCCTCCCCCCTCCCACAATCTCACCAATGAAAGACTTGGACTTGAGTTTGACAGTCCTTTCCTCTATTATCTATAGCTACTGAGGGCGGAAGGGGGGGGGGGGGGGGGGGGGGTTGGTGGTTCACATTCTATCAGTTGACTGTTGCAGTGACCCGCGAATATTAAGAAATAAATACTGTACTTTTTGTAAGGAACTAAATAAAAGACAGTGCGCTTTTCCCCTCGGCAGGTATTTCGTGTATTTTTTCGACCTGGTAATTTTTGCCAATGCTGTTTTCATCGCACTTGAACGAAACGACGCCGAAGTGCTTTTTCTGGGGCTGTTTAACCTGGAAATTGCTCTCAAGCTATATACTTACGGCTTCAAGGGATTCTTTTCACGTTACTGGAACATGTAAGTAATTGCTGAAACTATTGTTGGTTAGCTATTATGCTGTGGTTTGGGTATTGATTATTTTCTTTAGTTTCCTTTGTTTTACTTCGTTATCTTATTGTACCTGTCCATCCACAACACCAAGAAACTGCACTATAATATATTTAGACTTTTTCCAGCCCTCTATTTTTTTGTAGTTTTCTTCAATCGTTGGACGCGGAGAAAGAACCGTGAGAGAACTGGACGCCAGCCCAAAACGGGAGGCACGAGGGGATGGGGAGCGGTGAGCGAGAAAAAATTTTCTTTCGAGCACGCTTTCTCGTTCCCCACCCCCACCCCCATCCCCTCGTGCTTCTCTCGCTGTTTTCTCTCGTGCGCGTTCTTTTGCATTGAAAAATAGAGAGGCTGTGACTATATTCGTTAATTTATGTTAAGGCGGGGGTACACGTGAAGCCTGTTTTTCCACCGCTAAACTTGGTTTAATGCGAATATCTCATCCGCGTTTCAAGTAATCCAGAAACTCTATGCTCACTTCATAAAGCTATGTTTAGCGGTGTTTTGTAAATTTTTTGGTGATTTTGGGATGTTTGGAAAGAGATAGTTTTTCTCAAAGGATTAGTAAAATTTGGAGAAATAAGAAATATGAGAGATTTAATGTGATTTTAAAATTAGAATTTGAAGTTAAAAAAATAGTATATGGACACCCAAACAGTCCCCTGACAACCTGGGGTGCTCTTGCGTGGGGGTCAACGGTCTGTTGGTGTTTCAAAAATAATTTTCTTTCTTCTATCATTTCACTCAAAATCGGGTGTACCCCCACCTTAAGAGGGTCTGTTTTGGAAATTTATTGGCCTTTTTAACTGTATATTGGCCAATAAATTCAAAATGTTTGTAGCGCTTTTAACATTAGATATGGACCCTGTCTTCTACTCACTACACAAGCTTGGAAAAAGAAAACTGCGCTAGTGTTGCTCCAATACATAACAGAACCTCTTTAGGAAACAGTTTTTTAAAAGTGTACAAACCTTTCTCGACATAATTATTATTTTTTTTTTTTTTTCATTTTCAGATTTGATTTTCTAGTGATCGGCGCAGCCACATTTGCTCTTATTATTGAAACATCTTATGAATCCTGTAAGTGAAATTCATGTTGTATTTCAGTCCCCCGGGGATGTACTCCCATATACCATAAAATTCCGGTTACTACGTAAGGGTTTTGGGGTGGGCTTATAAACGGACGGGCTTATATCCGGCGGGGGGGGGGGGGGGGGGGGGGGGGGGGGCTTATAAGCCGAATAAAAAAAGCGCTTCGAAACGAGCCACGGCAGTGTTGATTGTAATGTGCTTTTAAGGTAAAAAGCAACATTTAGCCCTGTTCAGTACTGTCATCCGGCAGAGGGGGGCTTGTATCCGGGGGGGCTTATAACCGATGTATTTTCTTGTTTCCAGGTTGATGGGCCTATAACCGGGCTTATAAGCGGAATTTTACGGTATGGGCTATATAGGTATCTCGGCGTGATCCTTAGACAGAATTCCTTTAGCTAAGTGCGTACACGTCTAAGCTGAACGAAAAAAAATATAGTCTGTTAAAGCTGAACTACACGTCAAACTTTCCATGCCACGGAAAATTTATAAAAACAACCTCTTCGCATAAATGTTAAGTACTGTTACGGTGTGAGGCGCGGTGGCCTAATGGTTAGTGCGCTGGACTCCGGATCGGGCGGTCCGGGTTCGAGCCCTGGCCGGGGCACTGTGTTGTGTTCTTTGGCAAGATGCTTTACTCTCATAGTGCCTCTCTCCACCCAGGTGTATAAATGGGTACCGGCGAACTTACTGCTGCGATGGACTAGCATCCCATCCAGGGGAGAGTACAAAATACTCCTAGTCGCTTCATGCTACGGAAACCGGGATAAGCTCCGGCCTGATGGGCCACTAGGCTCGTATGCAGACTTTACCTTACTGGTGCGGTTTTACAATTAACAGGGTTTAACATTTTGGATTTGGAACTTAAAAAAGGTCTCAATTTCGATTCCTTTCCTTGAATAGGGTCAGGGTTAAAAAACCTGTGCGGTACACGCCTTGTATTCTACATTTACGGGAGCTCTTTGACTTTTCCGGAAGACAAGCGAACTTATTCAGCTTTGTATTTTTCCTCGGCTTTGATCAAGTTCAGTTTGAACCAGTTATTTTCCCGAGCTTGTTATTTAATACTGAGCTGTTTCCACTTTTGTTTCGTTTAGTACAATCAAGTCAAAGTGTTTTGGATTTTCTGATGGTTCTTCGAGTTCTCAGATTAGTCAAGATCATGGGCCAAATCAAACGGTTTGTACAACACTCGCGTATTTTAAACAACTTGTTATTAGTTATATTTAATGTTGATTTGCCAAATGGAGCTTCATCAACTCCGTCAATATCGATAAACCGAAAATATATAAAATAACCTAGAATAAAGATGAAAGTTACGAAAAAGACATTTTTTACAATTATAAAATTAATGATACTCTTTATTGTGAAGTAGCTGCGAAATTTCATCGTTGTGATTTCTCTACGGCATGTCCTTGAACAAAGTTTTGTTAAGCGAAGGAAAGGTATTTTAAGTTGCCCCGTTTTTTAGTACCGTATCATTAATGTGCATTATAGTTTGTGAAAGGTATCAATCAATCAACACCACAAGCTACTCAGAAAAAAACTTCGAGTCGATCCCATGACTTCCACGCAGTGGTCGGACGCTGAGCCACTGGAGACTTGTGGCAAGCGAGGTCATACAACAAGTTCAAATGCAACAAACATTTCGCATGCTAATACAATCTTAAACAAAACTGTTGAGACACTTGGCCAAATTTTCACTAATTTTCGTACCACAGCTCATGGATTTCATACCACCCCCCCCCCCCCCTCCATATCATTGCTGCCAGTATTGAGTAGGGGGGGGGGGGGGTGAGGTAGCCTTCGAGAGTGTCCTTTTTTCGGCTCCTTGCCCGCGTGTAAGTCAAGACTTGACTATTCATTTGTCCAAGATTCACAGAACGAAAATGAAGATTTACGGAAAATTAAAGGTAGCTTAAATCTCCTTAAAGCTGGTCATCCAACTTTACGCCATCAATTAAAGGTTCTTAAAGGTGGTTGAACCTGACATTTACGCTACCGTGCGTAAACCTGGCGTAAATGTGGCTTAAATGTTTCAGTCTCTTTAAGCAAGCTTTAAACATGAGTGTAAAGCTGGTTTAAAGGTCAGCTTTAAAAAATGTAAAGGTCGCGTAAAGTTGATTAAATTCCAAATTTACTTCAGCTTTACGCCACAGTAAAGTTATGTTTTCATGCTGTGATTGTAGTATTATTCTTATCGATGTCTGAGGACATGACTATCATACTTATTATGTTTATTTTTGTAGATTTCAGGTCATCATCGGGACTGTCATGCAGATTGGTCCAGCCATGAGTACATACGGTGCTATTATGTTTGTAAGTCTGTTATATTTCTCGTAAAACCTTTCCAGTTTGGCTTGAAGCAGAAAACAGAGATTCTTTTGGTGTTCTCTTATTGGTTGTTGCTCGCGGAAAAAAATAATTAATAAACCGAGAGCCAACCTCTCAGAGACACTGATCTCTGTAAAGCTGCGTCATCAGTATGGACCCGAGATATTCCATAACGTGCACGCGAAGTCAGGTAAAAGGTAAAGTCTGGGTCGAGCCCAGTGGCCCATACCCCCGGAGCTGATCCCGCTTTTCGTAGGAGTATTTCTACTCTTCCCTTGATGGGATGCTAGTCCATCGCAGGGTTACCCCCAGCATTATTTCGCCGGTACCCATTTATACACCTGGGCGGAGAGAGGCACAGTGCGAGTAAAGTGTCTTGTCCAAGAACATAACACAGTGCCCCGGCCAGGGCTCGAACCCGGAACGTTCTATCCGGAGTCCAGCACATTAACCATTAGGCCACCGTGCGTCCCTAGCACGCGAAAACGTATGCCCATGTATTAAGGCTGCTTGGTATTGTAATGTGTTTCAACGTACAAACTGACTTTACATGATCACAAAAGAAATAAATGTCTGTAAGAAACGGTCACATTGCCTTGATAATGAATTGATCGTAGTATCATCGAAACGTCGGATAACATTTAAGTTTTACAGTGAAACGAACTCAACCGGGGCCACCCAACGTTTTTCAGCCAGTCACAAGACAAGCTCAAAACAAAAGAGTTTGAGTTCGTTTATCAGCAGTTAAATCTGCCCCTTACTGTGATTGGTCCACTAATGAAGAAACTCCGATTCTTTTGTTCTGATCTTGTCTTGTGATTGGCTAAAAAAAAGTTGGGTGGCCCCGGTTGAGTTCGTTTCACTGTAATACTTCTGTTGAAGTTTTTCAGTAAACCTTTTTCGATTTTTCATTAATTTTTAGGTGTTGTACTACATGTACGCCATTATGGGAATGGAGCTGTTTGGTAATTTAATCAAAATGGAGGGAAGCTACCCCTCCCCGGACAGTAACATGAGTGGCGAGGAAAATCTAACAGCGACAGCGTTCTGTGGAAACATTAAGCTGAAGGATTCTGACTTCTATGCAGATCGCTACTGTAACAACAACTTCAACAACATTCTGAGGTCGTTCAAGGTGTTGTTCGACTTGATGGTTGTTAATCAATGGCATAGTATCCTTTAAGTCAAGAGTTCCTCATTAAGCACTTAACGACTGGCCCCGAGGGGAACAGTGAGTTTTGTTTCCCCGAGACACTCGATGTTCGAGGGTCGACTATCGGCATCAAAATCGAAGTCCAAAGTTTAAGCTGTTGTCGCCCTAGGGAGTTAACTAGTGAGTTTTGTTCGCCCTCTCCTGGTAACTAATGTGTCTACTGTTTTTATGCGGCCAATCTAGAGCTCCCCTCGGCTAGCGCTAATAGTGCATTCTTCAAGACGCGCAAAAGCATACAGTTTATTTTGACGCATAATATAATATGCCTTGTGCCCGCCTAGGAAAATAAAAATCGTGCCCAAGTTTGTCCGGATCATGTGCATCAATAGCCTCAGTTTAGACCCGTGGGCGCCTAGCCGTGGTGGTGGAGAGGATCGCGGACCCACCAAAACATCTACGCCTGGAAACTGAGCCCAGCGTATTGAGTGATCACATACGAGGGAAAAGCCCTGGGAACGAGGTTGCTTCCCAGGGAGTTTTTCAGTGTTGTTCTCCAAGGGAGTCATTCTCTAACCGCCCCTCCACCCCCCTCACCCCTCCCCTGAGGCACACCTCCCGTCATCCCTTGTTTCAACTTCCACGCCACCAACCAGGATTTAGTATCGCTTGGGTGAGGAAATAATTTACAGCTTACTTCAAGTATATGATATTTCTCTTTAACGCGTGCCCAGTCATTACTCAAGGTTATGTACGAGTGACAGACAAGGCTGCCGGGATCTACTTCTTCTCGTTTCACCTCCTCTGTGTTATTGTGGTTCTGAAGTAAGTACATTTGTATTCACGGTTTCAAAACTCGTCAGCTTTGTGATGGTTTACCCATCCCTTTGGCCAATCAGAAACCGAGTTAGTTTGGGAGGTGGAGACGTCAACGTTGCCACGTGCTGACAAAGTGTACGTGCGATAATCGGCCCTGATTGGCCGAAATGTTTGAAAAAACCAACTGAGCTGTGTTCACATTTGTCCCGAAACATGTTTAAGAGTAAACATGTTTCAACGAAACATGTTTCACCTAAACGTAAATGCATTGTTCACATAAGATGTCATTTTCAAACACGTTTCATGCCTGGTTATGTAATTTGTGCGGTTTTACGGTACTCACATAAATCTTGTACAAAATAACAACATTTGCATTCACTATTTAGTTTAGTGTCAACATTCAAGCCCTTCGGAGGAGAAGGGCTTTCCAGCGTTTGGCGAGCAGATAGCATTTGCGCTATCATCGGTACAAGAAGAATTTTTGTAAATTTTGGTTTTTTATTGCGCTTGCAGCCACTTCCGTTAATTTTCGTGGCGATGTTTTCCCAAATATTCTGCTTTCAACCCATCGTTAATAACTGCCGTTGTATCGCACAATTGGCCCATACGTCAGCAAAACATTTGGTCTCATATAATAGGCCAAATTTTGGATCTTATGGGCACTCGCCGGCTCTCCGCATGTCCGCTATTTTGAAGGTGTTTCGTCTGATCATGATCGAAACTACCTCTTGAGGTTGTTTCAATCATGTTCAGAATAAACATGTTTCGATCATGATTCGCGCCACGCACCGTCTGATGTGAACACTTTTCATAGGGAAACATGTTTCATTCGTGATCAGACTAATCATGTTTCGGCCTAGTGTGAACACAGCTTAAGTTTTTAAAAAAATGTATTGTTTGAGTTGTCGTGACATTTTTTTTTTTACATTACCGTTGTTCCTCTCTTAAGTGAGGTAAACAAAGTTATTAAACCTCTCATAGAATACCGTAAACAATTGGTGTGCTTACTGACTTACTTCATAAATCTGCAGCTACAAATACAAGGAAATCTTGTTATTTGTGTGAGAATGTTATTGTTTATCTGTATATGTTTAAAAGTTACAGAGTCAGGTTTTCCTAGCACAAGGTGCCTTCTCAACGATATAGTTGTCACAATTTTTTTCTCTCTCGTTTTTTTTTTCAGCATATTTGTAGCGTTCATTTTAGAGGCCTTTATGCTGGAGTATTCTTTCACACATGGCAAAATAGAATCAGTGATCAACAAGAAGATAGAAGAAAAAGGCATCGGTGTAGGAATGTAAGTACAATGCATGCATCACTGTTCTGGAGCAGGAAACTACTCCAGGCAATGCCGGCCATCATCAACTCATTTTATTTGCTAAGGAAAAATGAAGTGTTGTTTCACATACGAATTGAAGTATTCTGTGACCGCAGGTTGTTGTTGTTGTTGTTGTTGGTTGGGGGGGGGGGGGGGGGCTCTGAACAGTCTGAACAGTGCTGATAGAACGTACGGGGGGCCTAAAAGACGTCTGAAAACATGGCCCGTTTGGGTGCGCACTTTTAGTGACCTGTAACTGCGACATGTGTAATGTGACCTGTAGAGGAAAATGTAATTTTTAACGATTCAAACGATTTAGTCGGAAGAAAATATTCTGACGATGCAGAGGCCTGCGTGTTGTCATGCATGGGATATTTAGGTACTGTCAAGGTGTTTGATGGGTGGCTTTTGTCATTTTTCGTCATCATTGTCAGTCTTCGTAAGGCTTTTTCACTTAAGTTTCTTATTTCGATAGATTGTCAAATAATTGTACCCTTTCCTCAGGGTTTTGGGGCCTTACATTAGACTGATGAGGAGTACGTCTCGATATTTTTTTGCCACGTCTCAAGGGTAGTATTTTAGTGCTTTCCTGTATCTGGCGTGGTACAGATTATGTTATTAGGATTCATTCTGTATCAGATAACTGACCCACCCACTATATGGTGAAGTCAGAATCCTGTCTTTCTACGGGAGTTCAAAACCCGAGTGGCATTACATTGCACTATTTAGTGACAGTGTCTTGCTGTTGTGCGATAGTTAAGTGCCGTAATCCAGTGCAAACAATTTGAAATTGCTTCAATTTCATTTCCAGGTGTCCTGTGAGGGAAAGAGCAGCCTCTCTTCTCTCCACCGATGACACCAGTGAGGCAGTGAGTAATGACGGCTTTACCTCGTTGGAAAGCCTTGCAATAGACACCGGTTTGAGATTCAAGATGCCGAAACAACAGAAGAAAAACGCTGATGTTCTCCTGCAGGAAATGTTCGAAGATGAACTTGAAGAGGATGATATTGGACCCAAAGATTTGGAAGATTTAGATGAGCTGGAAGAATCAGAAGGGCTCATAGATGAACGATCCAGAAGAAAGCTAACTTTCCTCACCGTTGATGCAGATTGACTTCCGTTTCCGGTCTCTGTCATTCCACACTGTCGATGTGTACTGACTTCCGTTTCCGGTCGCCATATTGCGTATAGTGTGCTAAACAGAAGCGTCTTTGCGTAAACTTGTCACATTCCTTCCAGTGTTGAGACCTTGATGTCGAGATGTATATTCTTATGGCGCCCGGTTTGAGAGTTGTAAAAATTTGGAAGAGATGTATGGAACAAAGGTTGTCGCATGGCAAACCCATATAAATCCTTTCAAATTTTCAAACCACCAATGGTCTCAAAATTATCAATCTTTCTACAATTTCATTCTTGCATCCATTTCGTTCCACGACTATTTTTATGATTGTGAAGGTCACGTGACAGGGCTGTGCAAATGGTATGTTCAAAGATGTAATTATTATTTTATCACTGTAACAAGAAATAGAGGATAATACATGGTAGCGCGGAGATATGAAATTTATCTTCGAGTGTTCAAATCGATAGCTCACGAGTGAGCGCAGCGAACGAGTGAGATATCGGATTTAATAAATAAATAAATAAATCACTTTATTTAAGTGTCAAATGTATTTAGCACTCGTGTGCTAATTGGGGACACTGTGTATTCCAGATCGAATTGGAATTTGGAAGTGTTAGTTTTTATGGAACACGAGAACACGAGAAGATAAATTTCATATCTCCAAGCAACCATGTATTATTCTATTTATTATATAAACCTACTAATTACAATGTTTTTGACGATTTTCCGAAGATTTCCGATCATTTCCGAAGATTTCCGAAAATTTTCAAAATGTTGTCCGAAGGTTGTACGAATGTTTCCGAACATTTTCCGAAAATTTCCGAAGTTTTCCGACGATTGCCGAAGATTGCCGAGGAAGATCCGAAGATGTTTCGACTTAATATCGATTTACTTTGGCTCATTGAGCATTGGAACATGGCAAACTCTGCAAGCTGATTGGTCAAAAATGATATCACACGTGTGGATATCATTTTTATCCACACATGTGTGATACCATTTTTCTCGATTTGCTACCACTCGCTAAAGCACTGCAGTTTATATAATAAATTGAATTATTATATAAAATCAAGTGAAATATTGTGCCAAGATTTTTAACAAAGTATTAAATTGTTTATAAAACGAATAAAATTAATATTATTACTCTAAATTTTCTATAATATATTTTAAGAAAATATTTTACTAAAAAATCACGAACGCGAATAAGATATGTTGTAAATTTTCTAAAGAGGGAATTTTTTTAAACTGGAACTATGTAATTTTTATGAGAATAAGATTCAATTTAAACCCTGGAGGTTTGATTAAAAAAGTTAAATCTTGCAATGGTGTGTTACGTTTTGTCATATTTCAGGAATTAACTTGAGTCGTAGTATACAGCTATGCGTAGGCTAACAGAGTCGGTTCTTTTCGCAGGCCATTTAAGCAGTCATTTAAGTTACTACACTCCTCACTTAGGCTATAGAGTAAAGGATGTTCTAATGATAGGGTAACAGGCCCTCAGTTCTTCACAGAATAACAGGATTCGAACCCGTGACCACCGCGATACCGTTGCGATGCTATGAAACCACAAAGTGGAAGCCAAGCGGTTCAGCCAAGCTATTTTTGTGGGTAAACAATAGGGTGCTTCAACGAAAGGCTTAGGCCTAAAAAGTGCTTATTTGCTATTTACTTTGTAGCCAACGCGTTGCTAGATGAATACTAACGAATTGCCTCGTTGGGTGCCCCTGTAGGCCCTGATACTTCCAGAGTATAAAGACGCTGCTACCATTTGCTGCCATTTGCTGCCTGGGCCGGGTGGCCGAGAGTAGTCTGGGAAATGCAAGGAGTGGTCGCAAAGCACCACATCAACAAACAAACATGGCGGCGAGTTTTGTGTCGTTGTCTAAACTTGCAGCATTTACGAGCAAATTTGGACTGTTGCCTGCTACAAATCGCTGTGTTTCTCTCGTATTTAAACATTCTCAGTTTGTTAGACGCTTTTCTTCAGT
This sequence comes from Meandrina meandrites, assembly GCA_963693305.1. Lineage (NCBI taxonomy): Eukaryota > Metazoa > Cnidaria > Anthozoa > Scleractinia > Meandrinidae > Meandrina > Meandrina meandrites. Next base: position 35,954,537 of record OY855909.1, read on the forward strand.
AGAGGAAGAAAACAAGTCTCCAAAATACGTGACTTCTCAAGACTTACAACTGAGTGACAGCTGTGTGAAGGTTAATAGATGATGCTGGATTATGTAACAAGTTTCACATCTTGCTCATATTAATTTGTTAGTTAAATTAGTTTTGTTTTCTGTCCTTATCTTGATTCTCTGAGAGACAAAGCGTACTTCATTTCATTTTGTTTCTCTCAGGGAAAGTTACTAAACAGTTTTCTTAGCTTCTTTTTATACGGTTTTGAGAAGACTTGTCCCTGGAAGTTAGATTAACCTCCTCGCCCCCCGCCCCTAGAAATCTTTACCAATTATTTATATAAGAAAACTTGCCCCTGTTGACTGAGCCAAAAAGTTGGCCCTCCTGGTGTCACGCATGCTCTATATGTCCAGACTAAATTCATTTTCATTTTAAAATTTTATATTCTCTTCTCATTTATTTTTTTATTTATTTTTTCTTAGAATTTAGTGTAAATATTTTTATTTATTTATTTTTATTTTCGAAAATTTAAGGTGGCTCTGAAACTGCTCCGGAGAAATTTTTTTAACTTTGCAAAAAGTTGCATCGTAACATGCCAATCATTATTCAATAATAAAAAATGGGGGTCACCGGACTCGTTTTTGAGTTATAAGCACTTAAAGGGAAAATTAAGGGTGTTTTTAACAGGTAAAACGGTTGCTATAGTAACCAGTGACGTCATGAAAATGACCACAACTTATTCAGCAATGATTGGACATTTGGTCGATATCATTATTGTAGCAGCAACTGAAAAAGATTTGTAGTACTGACCCATCAAAGTTTAAGAGCTGGAAAGCGCTGGAAACGGTTGCGAGTCTCCTTAAGTCCATTGTAACAAAATGTCTTTGTCTATTGTTTTACAAGTCTGTATTTTAAACTGGTCTCTTTCAGGGGTCTGCATAAGCTTCAGCCACGGCCTGATTGGTCTCTTTTAGGGGTTAAATTCAAAAGTTCAGACGCGCATCCTGTCTCTTCCATATTGGAGTCCCCTCCCCCCGGGATAAACAGGCCCTCTGTTGAACCCGTACCACCTGTTAGGAGTGTCACTAGCTGTTCAATACAGTGCTGTAGCACAAAGGAAAGATGTTTTGGCTGTGCACCACCTTTTTATGCTGGCATACTAAAATGCAATGCTTAATAAAAAAAAGAATCATTGAGGACCCTGCTAAGTGTTTACTCTTCTCTCGTAGCAACTACACAAGATATTTACAGAAGAAAAGGAGGGTTTTCTTCGTGTATCAGTTGAAGGAGGAGGCTGTTCAGGATTTAAATACACATTTGATGTTGATTCAGATATCACCGAAGATGATAGGTTGGTTATTTAATTATTAATAATAGAATCTGTATTTCTCCACTAGACCATTGGCATCCTGTAAGAGTCTCTAAGTCTTCCAGACTGTGTCCCTGGTAACATATAAAGGTTTTTTTTAACCGAAAATGCTAAAGTATTTTAATTAAGAACTGTACTATTTATTTTCAGGATAATTGAGAGAGATGGTGCAAAAGTTGTAATTGATGAAGTGTCACTGGAATATTTGAAAGGCTCCACAGTTGAATACCATGAAGAACTTATGCGTTCGGCTTTCAGAGTATCTCTCAACCCCAACGCTGAGAAAGGCTGTTCTTGTGGCTCATCATTCACCTTTAAACTTTGACAAATTCACAATATTTCTGGGACAAGGATTTTTCGAGGGAATTATCATTGACTGGGAATGACTGTCTTGAAAAGATTAGGGACTTAATTATGGATCCAGTAATTATTGTACAGGTCTGGAACAGGCAGACATATAACAAATGCAAGACTCAGCCGGCTGGCTATTGTTGTACAAACTGGAGAAAATCCTCGTTTAAGAATCATCTGGAAATAGAATGCTTTAAACCTTGCTCTTCCAGGAATGCAGAAGTTAAAAACTGGTGAAAGAAATACCAACTTTTTTAATTAAATAAAAAGAATTTTATAGGACCACACTGCATTGGAGTAATTCTCAATAGCTTTCATTTTAGATTTCTCACATGGATTTCACCTGAAAGTTAGAATGATATCAATTTTGATACAGAACCGATTTTCAGTAGCATCTCAGATGTCTGCTTGTTGTCATAAACTTGGTAAAATGAATAAAGGCTCACTGAAAATAAGTTTAGTAAACTTCAAGCAGTTCTTCTAGAAGATTTTTTGAGCTGAAAACATCAAGGGCCTTGGCAGAGTACATAGCTATCGATTTATCGAGCGCCTTCACTGTACATCCATATGCATGATCACAAAGGCTCTCTTTGTCTTCCATGCAGCTCACATCAAAATCATCGTCATCGGAAAGGAAGGATGAATGTTGATTTGTTGGTCTCGCAATGGAATTGCTTTGAGGTGTTGATCACGACATTTCAACTGCAATACTGCAAGTCTTCATCAGGCAATGAGGTTGATTGTTTACGTGTCGCAATTTGTAGCATGTTGGTTCGCTGCTGTTGGTGCATTGCTTTGCGACTATTAGATGTTGTTCCCTCATAGTCTGAATAATAATGAGGATCAAAATGCACTAAAAGCAGCCAACCAACATACTACAAATAGTGATACGTAAACAATCAACCTCATCACCTGATTAAGACTACCAGTATTGCAGTGGACACATCACGATCAACACCTCAAAGCGATTCCATGATGAGGCAAACAGATAAACGTTCATCTTATCTTACACCACGATGAACAATAATCACATCTTTTTAAAGATGTGATTATTAAAATGACATCATCATAATCTTGTTACACTGTAAATGCAATAAAAAATGCCTTAACAAGAAATTGTGCAGCAGCCAATGGCTAATGGTCATTGCCTTGGACTCCAGATATTTTTTGTGCCTCTATCCATCCAGGAGCAATTGAGATTTCAGCAAATGGTCAGTCTGAGGGCCTGACTATTTCAGCACCAAACCAAGAGGGAATGTTCAGTCTGAATAACTCACTTTTCTTCCATAAAATTATTTTTCAATAACATGCAAACTCTGCATTTTTTTGTTGTTGTTTTGCTGCCATCAATATTACAATGACAATCATTGACATGTAAAAAAAAGAAACAAAATGGATTGAAATCTACCAGTCACAACTCACAGACACGACCTTTTGAGCATCAAAAACGTAACTGTTGATTGTGCAGAGTTCACGTTATTAAATAACACAGTAAAATGAGTACTCCTGATAATTATGTTTGTTTTTGAACGAAATAACTTCTACTCAAACTTCACTATGCTTTGAAAAACACTTAACATAAAAGATCCTAGCAATTCAGAATAATCAAGATTAACGAGGATATAAATCGAGAATGTATCCCTTTGAACTGCGCATAATATTATGCAATAATATTGCATAATATTTGCGTAGTAGCGATTTCCCTATACCTAGATTTAACACTATAAACTATGGTAAACACAGCATAAGATATTTAGGTCCCTATCTCTGGGGAAAAATGGACAAAGACCTCTGCAACAAAACAAGCCTTCATGAATTTAAAAAAGCAGTTCGGGCCATTAATCTAACAGATGTGTTGGACGGAAGATGCAGCTGCCATGCTTGTTCAACATAATAATACAACTAATTTAAGTAATCTGAACTTATTCTTAACTAATTAAATTTATAAAATATATTTAGATTCTTAACTCCTATTTATATATCTATTTAACATAATATTAGTATTTTATATTTTTATATTTGCATGTATTTATGTTGGTGTCCCCAATTAGCTATCCTTAGCTAAATACCCCGACACTTAAATAAAGTATATGTATGTATGTATGTATGTACCAACTCCTGTAAAAAGTGAGGGTAAGGTCTGAAGATTTGAGACCCAGCAGCAGGCTTTTAGCCAGGTGGGAGTCCAGGAGTCCTATGGACAGCCACTTTTCAGAGAAAATTAATATGAATAACTGTATACAAAGGGATTTTTAGCAAATTTGGAGATCTTTAAATACCTTTGCACTCATAACTGCAGAAAAACACCTTGAATGCTCCTCAGGCCCTCCTTTGGGGACAGAGTCAGGCCTTATAAAAATTTTGGACTCCCACTTAAAAAATCCTGGCTAAAAGCCTGCTCAGCAGTACCCAGCTGGTCTCTTTCAGCTAGCTTATCACATCACAATATTGTGTTGTTCCACAAAATATTAATACCCCTGCCATGGAAGCTCTTTGGTTTGAACCCCTGCATTCAGTCTGCACTCACAACCAACATCAGGATTCGCCAATATTGGCCTGCTGCTCAGCTAATTAAGAACTATCTGTACAAGATAGATCAAAGATCCTTGTTTTCCGGTATCTTTTAGTTCTATTTTATTCTTAGTTCTTATTTTTATCAGGAGCCTCTGGCTTGGGAGAGTGGGAGACCACTCGCTGTGTATTTGACACTAAAGCCCGGTTTCCATATAATCGCCCTGGACATCTTGGCTGCCCCAGTCGTTTCAAATTAGGTCCAAGTAACTGAGACGATCATATGGAAACATTACCGCGATGATCATGGTGGTTTGGATTGCTTCAAATTCTATCCGGATGACCAGGACGACACAAGTGATTTGAAAGAAACCACCCTCAGACGATAGGGATGATCAAGAGGATTCAAAGCTATCCCGCAATGGGTTAACGACCATGACAATTATATGGAAACTACCTAAGCTTAAATAAATTACCTTCAATGAGTGACTTCAACTTGGCATTCCAAAGAATCTCTTTATTTACACAAGAAAACTGCTCTAACATACAATCAGGTACAGCCTTTGAGATATACTTGAAAGATGTACAAACAATTTAAAAAGTAAGAAGTAGTGTCATAAAATATTTCATAACTTTGCACTTTCTCTATAATTATCATAAATGGCAAGTTTTGACAGACTTGGAGTTATAGAAAAACCAACATCATTTAAGAAGATACTAACTTAGATGATTTTCTCAAAATATATAATATAAGTCCATTTCAACTTAATTTAATTGCAATAATAACTTTTAAATTATTATAGTCATTAAATAAATATGCAAACACTTCCTTATGTCTGAAGGTTAGTTTCATTTGATTACTCCTTTTCCAGAAACAGCTTTTTTAATCCAATTTTATGCCGGAAATGAATTCAACTTCTTCAGAGTTTGGAAAGCGTGTTTGATGGGATTACCAAAAACAAATATTTGTGGAATGCACTCACAAATCCTTTCTTTTGTCTTCACCTAACTATCACCTTTCAGTATTGGTTTTAATATTCCTGGCAGTAATTAAAAAAAATTGCAGTGTTTAGGATGTAACTGTAAATTAAATTAATAGTGGCACAGATAATACCTTACACAGCCATTGCTTGCTTCCAATCATTGAAACAAAGTTGTATTGACGGCAAGTATATCAAAATAATGTGACAACCAGAGACAGAAAATATAACCATCTGTCAAAATGATTTATGTTTTCACTTAAATTGATAATATACTTAACTTCTACTTACACATTTTTCCAATCAGTGTTTTGTCTTGCCTTGTGTTGTAAATGTCATAAAATAATGAGCTGTAGAAAATGCCTCAGCATTTATTTTGAAACAACAATATTAGCCATCAATGTGCCTTGAATAAACTCTAAAAATTAATGTCACTTTGTCAATTCCAATTCAAGGCAACCCAATTTTTTAAACAGTCTAGATATCATTTTGGGAGCTTTCTCCAACTTAGAAAAAACTACCATAAAAAGACTTTTTTACTATCTCTCAATGGCAAACTGAAGAAAAATGAAGAACTGCCCAAATGGTTTCACATCTGCACCAATCAAATTATACAGAACATCTATGGAAAAGAACTCCACTAAACCAAGTTCTTCTCTTCAATTGCACACAAAGATTTAGCAATCAGTCTTCCTTTTCATCCTTGTTGCTGGGTTTCATTGCCTTGCGCTTCATTCTGGCATATGGTCCAATAGCAGGGTCGGTGATGAAGTCGTAAATGACCTTTGTCCAGGAATGGTGCTGTGGCAAATCCTTGTAATACTCTGAAGCAATCTCTTTTACCAAGGGCAGTCTGGAGCCAGGGACACTTGGAAAAT